>JAOQML010012361.1:0-5000 GCA_027568935.1 Erythroxylum urbanii | reverse complement strand
ACGGGTCGAATTCTAGATTTCCAACTCCTACAAGTTACCTATGACCCCTCTTATGCATATCTATCATTTCCAACTTATTTTCCTCATCATTTTCCCTTCATTATCACTTCCATTTCAACTCAATATCATTAATAACCAAATCATGATCTATGTTTGGTCATCAACCCAAAAACATAACATTCAAACCTATACACATTCATCATAAATTTCTGCCCATGATCACATAAATACAATATCAACCATGTCAATACATTCTTCAATAATTCAGCACACATTCAACTCCCTTTATCACCTTCATTTCATCTCTAACTTATCACACTAATTCTTCCCATTTTGAAACACCATAGAACTCATTTTCTATTAACTCAAGTAAAGAAAAAGGCTATAATGTGTCTAGCATACACCTTGTGCAGCATCACTAACTTGTAAAAAAAATATCTCTCAACTCCGAAATCCAAAAGTTACAAACTTTATATCATTGGAAAGCTAAGAAGGCAAAATACAACTTTCAAGAAGACAACCTTATCCAAATTAGCCTAGATTAATACAGTTTTTCCCATAAAGTCAGAACATAGATTTTACCGAATACAGATTTTACCCCTATGTATGCTTGAAAATGTAATGCTAAAACTTGGAAAGTCATGAGCAAAACATAAATATATTTCATTAACATCAAAAGAAAAGAGTTTTACAAAGCTTTAATAGGCATTTCAAGACCCAAAATACATCATTGGTCTCATAATCCAAAAATACAAAACATACATGAACGAGTGTTACTTGAAATGTGGCTAAAACCTTGAGTTTTCATAAACTAACTTAAATATAAAAACGTGCAAACTTGGAGTGGTGCCTTGACTCTCTATCACTTGATCTCTTGCTCTTCACCTGGAGATAGGGAGGAATAGGGATGAACTTAGAAGCTCGTGGCTAACAAGTTTATAGCGGAGAAACAAGCAAAACCATTGAAAATATTCATTGCCATAGAAAATTTGTATTGAATCTATAAAACATGTATTTCTCAAATTCTCAAGCTTGTTAAACAATTCATAAACAACATAGGTAATGTATTTCTCAAATTGTCAAACAAATCACAAACACATAAGCAATGATAATGGTTTGGGTAGTCCATAAAAAGAATGGACCCCTTTAGGTAGTCCATAAACATGAGGGAGTTCTTGCAAATCTCCAGTAATAACAGAATGGACCCCTTTGGGTAGTCTATAAACATGAGGGAGTCTGTGAAGGAGCTCCATGTCACTAGCGAGCAGGTGGGAGAAGCTTTTAACATGGTCAACGTGCTAGTGAGATAATAGAATGGACCACCACAAACCCACACAAACATAAATTTTATGTCTTGTAACATCTTACACATTTCGGAATCATGATTTTTATAAGCACAATATTTTTCAAATACAATTGCCATCATCATTTCATAAATCATCATCAAGATTCATGCACCAAACATGTAGCAATTTCTTAAATCATTTAACAAGTAATAAATGCAACATTTATAAAGCAATTGAAATCATTTAACTTTATTGATTTGGAAAAATACTCATAACTTATTAACTCAACTATATACATGTAACCCACCTTAATTCCTTGCTTAAAAATACCTCTCATCTTGCTTCTTTTGCCTCTCTTGATTCCCTTTAAAATTAGTAAAAACATAATTCAATAGGAATACAAATTGAGAACCCAAAAATCACATTCATTAAAAATTGATTCTAGAATACTTAAACCCATGTATTTCTTAATCTTCATAAACCAAAACCTTTCCAAAAATCCAAAGGATTAAACATAAGCTTACCTTAAATCTTCACCAAACAAAGAGATGTTTGGCTCAAATGGAAGCTCTTCTCTTTCTCTTTCTTTTTCTCTTCTTGAACACCCTCAAAATTATTCTTGAAAGCTAAGAAAAGATGAAACCCTAACTTACTTCTTCTTTCTTTTCTCTCATGAACGAAACTCTCTCCTTTCTTTCTCTTTTTCACGTTTTTCACTTCTCTTCAATTCACGTTTTTCTTCCTCTTATGTGCAAGACCACATTTTCCTCTTCCAATTTTACCCTTAATGAGTGCTAAAAGTCAATCATACCCTTCCTTTAATGCTTCATGCCTTTTAATCTTAAGTGACATGCCAAAATAGCCCTCAATACATTCCTACTGCTTTAATTTAACTAACCAGTGTAATAAAACCCTACTAACACTGTAATAAATAATTAAACCCTAATAATAATTCTCTCGTGACCTCATAATTCATTTAAATCATGTTTAACTCAAAAAAAATTCGGGGGCCAACATTTCTCCCCCTCTTAAAAGAATTTCGTCCTCGAAATTCTTACCTGAGTTTTTGAAGAGGTGTAAATACTTCTACTTTATGGCCTTCAAGGGCTTCCACGTGGCCTCTTCCTTGGAATGGTATTTTCACAGGACTTTAACTAGTTGAACTGTCTTGTTCCTGAGGACATTTTCCTTAGTGTCCAGAATCTCCACTAAAGTCTCCTCATAAGTCAAATCATCTCTCAACTAAACCTCAGTGGTCTGAATGATGTGAGATGGATTTGATCTATACCTCCTTAACATTCAAAATATAAATTCTATTGCCTACAACCGTAAGTCCATCATCCCTCACTTCGACTTCAGATTGCTTGCCATTCTTAATTTCTTCTTGGAGCTTGTTCAAATTTGTATCTTGTAACTCCTTAACTTTCTCTCTGAGTATTAGTCTCACTTTGAAATTAGCAATAATATAATCGAGTTCCTCCTGTTTCAAACTTATTCTAAGCTTATCCGTCTCTTCCAACAATGGTAGATAAATTGTCTGAACATGGACTATGGAGGATTTCCTACTCAAGGCATCGGTCACTACATTTACATTACCTGAGTGGTATTCAATCAACAAGTCATAATCTTTAAGTAACTCTAACCAGCTTCTCTGCCCCAAATTTAACTCTTTCTTGCTCAATAAGTACTTGAGACTTTTATGATCTGTAAAAATCCTCGTCTGAACTCCATACAGAAAATGTCTCCAAATTTTTAAGGCAAAAATTATTGCTGCTAATTCTAGATCATGGGTCGAGTAATTCAATTCATAAGGCTTTAGCTACCGTGAGGCATAAGCTATTATCTTATCTCCTTGCATCAACACACAACCCAAACCCTTTCTTAAAGCATCACTATAAACTGTAGAGCCCTCATCTCCCATAGGCAATGTCAGAATTAGAGCACTTATAAATCTGTGTTTAAGCTCCTCTCTACTAGAGCTTGCACTGGAACTTATGGCACTTGGCCCATAGCATGCGTGAAAGCCTGAGCAAAGGCTTGAAAGAAACGTGGATCCATGGGGTTTACTTGGGGCATAAAAGGAGGAGGAGGAGGCGGTGGCACTTCATGTTACATACTAGGTGCCTCAGAATCATGAGCAGAGTGTGTCCCCTTGTCTTATGGGACATGAGATTCATCCGTACTTCCTTGGCGAGAGCGAGATCGAGTCATAGCTCCTCGAGTTCTCTTTTGAGGCGACATACTCACTCCTTTAATTTAAAACCATTTAAAATCTGTAGTTCATGTTTCATGTTGGGTTTAAACTCGCATGTGTGCATGTAAAACCTTCTTAAACCATGCTTTATGTAAAATAATTTCAAATCATGTGAAACAATACAAAAACAATGCATGTTGTTCTTTTAAATCAATGCATGTTCATTTCATGCTTTAAAATGACCCATTTCATGCCTAGGATACTAAACCTAGAAGCTCTGATACCAATAGATGTTAGACCCCGTTTTTGGAGTCCAACTCGTGAATAATCAAACATGTGCGTAGCACTCTGTAGGGTTCTTGTAATGGAACCTCATTAATCAACATAAGTTCATCTTCATTCTCATAATATCCCACAATTCCATAATTGAGCACTTGATATACGACAATCCATTCTTACGTTTATATCCTCTATCATCACCCTAAACATATCACTCATTTTATCTATTATTTCCACATGAAACTAAGTACATTTCAAGCTCCATTCAAGCCTAAATGTATCATAGGAAAGCATTGATAAGCCCACAACTTATAAATGTACATAATTTGGGACAAAAAGGATAACTTTCACTATGGATGTCAGATCAAGGTCATTTAAGCACGGTTTCAAAGAGGACTTCGAGTTCTACAAATTATGTGAAGACCCCAAAGAGAGATTTTATCATCTAAAGGGTCAAAATTTTCACAATTTTATAATTGTCTCGAGAATGTCCGCTTAGTGGACATATGTCCCTCCAAACGGACATGAACTGAGTTGGAACGCTGGAATACCTGAGAAGGTTCACCCAGCGGACATGAAGTCCTCCCAACGGACATTTATGGGTCAAATTCCATATTTTTAACTCCTACAAGTTACCTATGACCTCTCTTATGCATATCTATCATTTCCAACTTATTTTTCTCATCAATTTCCATTCATTATCACTTCCATTTCAACTCAATATCATTAACAACCAAATCATGATCTATGTTTGGTCATCAACCCAAAAACATAACATTCAAACCTATACATATTCATCATAAATTTTTGCATATGATTACATAAATGCAACATCAACTATGTCAATACATTCTTCAATAATTCAGCACATATTTAACTCCCTTTATCACCTTCATTTCATCTCTAACTTATCACACTAATTCTTCCCATTTCGAAACACCACAGAACTCATTTTTTGTTAACTCAAGGAAAGAAAAAGTCTATAATGTGTCTATCATACACTTTGTACAGCATCACTAACTTGTAAAAAGCATATCTCTCAACTCCAAAATCCAAAAGTTACAAACTTTAAATCATTGAAAAGCTAAGAGGATAAACTACAACTTCCAAGAAGACAACCTTATCCAAATCAGCCTAGATTAATACAGTTTATCCCATAAAGTTAGAACACAGATTTTACCCTTATGAATGCTTGAAAATGCAATGTGAAAACTTGGAAAGTCATGAGCAAAACATAAATA
>JAOQML010012260.1:0-12214 GCA_027568935.1 Erythroxylum urbanii | reverse complement strand
TTCTTTAATTTGTTTTTATTAGTTTAGTTTCATTTTATTTTCTTATTTCAAAACCAAACCAACCCCTCCCCCTCTAACCTAAACATTGATTATTTTTATAATAAAAGCTAGCTGAATACTCTTTGTGGGATCAACCTAGACTTACCACTACTATATATAGTTGTAGGTCTAGTTTATTTTGCATAATGTTACGATGCGCTATGTCAATATTTTATAGAAATATTCTATACAATTGCATATTTTATGGTAGAACTTTTAAAGAATGAGGAATTTATATATTGAGAGAATATCTTGATCTTGTTAATAGTAATATTGATTCTTGCAACAATAATAAAAAAACAGTTGTTATACATGAGATGATTGAAAATTATTTACAGTAGTAAGTGAAAAAAATAAAGAGACTCGTAACATATATTTGGGGATGATGAAGTACTACACGTTTTAGATAAAAGGAAAAAAGAAAAGCTACTGTTCACATACATTTTTATTTTCATCCAAGAACTACTCCTAGTTCTCAGTTGAGTTTAAAAAGTGTTTTGATTAATAAGGATTCTATTTTGTGATATAAAATAGCTTGGGCTAAATGTTTC
Organism: Erythroxylum urbanii; assembly: GCA_027568935.1. Taxonomy (NCBI): domain Eukaryota; kingdom Viridiplantae; phylum Streptophyta; class Magnoliopsida; order Malpighiales; family Erythroxylaceae; genus Erythroxylum; species Erythroxylum urbanii. Next base: position 11,624 of record JAOQML010012260.1, on the reverse strand, counting down.
TTTCATTTTTGTATTCCTTGAATGCTTTAAATTCATCTTATTTTCAAGAACTAATAGATGCTATAACAAGAATGTGTCTTAGATTTATGGCACCTTCTTATTGAGATTCATGTGACTTTATTTCAAGATTTGTAAAAAGAACGTTAGTTAAGTGTATATTCATTTAAGTATTAAAGAATAACAAGATGTACTATTATGACATATGGGTGCACTGATCAAAAATAAAGAAAAATTTTGTTTTATTAAAATATTGATGCTTCTAATATGGTAAAAAAAGTTCACAAATTTTACTTAAATTATTTTATGAAATTATTGAATGAGTTAAAGTGTTGGGCCTAGGTCTCGGTACTTATTTCATAGCCTCATTACGAGAGAATTGGGTGAAGATCAAGTGAGAGAAAGCAATTAAAAATAAAAATAAAATAATAAAAAGAAGTCCCATTATAAGAAAACTGTACAAATGAAAATAAAAAGTCACGGTCGTGACTAAAAGGGCTCACGATCATGATTATTAAAAAGATTTAAGGTCACGGTTATGACTAAAAGGAGTCACGGCCGTGCATTAGAGAAGTCACAGTCGTGACTTCCTAAGTCACGACCATGCCTCATAAGAAAAGGAGTACGATCGTGCGCCCTATGAGAAAAACTAGCTTTGTCATGATCATGCTTATGCACGATCGTGCATTACCGTTTAAATTGGGATTGGTGCACGATCGTGCACCCCTTATGTGCACTCAAAATTGTAAAAATCATAACTTTCAATTTTGATGTCTAAAAGTTACAAACTTTATGTCGTTGGAAAGCTAAGAGGATAAGCTACAACTTTTATAAGGACAACTTGGTCTAATTCCACCTAGATCAATACAGTTTATTCGTGGAATTCAGAACACAATTTTCTTTCCCCCTGTTTCTCTATTGCCTATATGTGCTTCTATACATTTTCCAAAGAATCCCAGATCCAACAACACCAAACGTACAAACATAACTCCCAACATAACAATTCCTTTTAAACTATCTAGGGCCATCTACAAATTACAATTTTTTTTCTCAATCACAATTAACAACTTAACACAAAAGATAATTTCGAACATGTACGGAAGAGAAATTCTTTAACTCTTACTTTCATTTCTCAAACAAAACAGAGTTTGTACATAGATTTAATTACATATCAAAGGGCACATCAGTGGCACAATACAAAACATATATGAATGCTTATGCTTGTTATGCTTGTAATTATAAAGCTACCAAAAGTAGTCGAACTAACTTAGTTATAAAAGATATTTTTTTTTTGAGTTTGCTGAAGTTCACAAGGTTTAATGATCTGCTTGTTCTTTACCTGAGGAGTGGGAAAATAATGGGGTGAGCTGCGAAGCTCAGTGGCTAATACGCTTATAACCATTAGTGAAAAGCCAGAATATATATATAACACATTTCAATCTAACAATTTAAATTATTTACAATTTTAGCTCAAAGAACTCATAGACAAACATGTTATCACATTAATCACGTCATATATAATCAACCATCAAAACATAACACTCAAATGTATGTCACGCTCTATCAAATCACAATGAAATACACAAAAATAATGGCTTGAGAGAATCCCATGGAACGAAATGGAGAAACCAAAGTTTACACCATGAACGAAATGAGTCCGTTTCTTAGAAGCTCATATACCAAAAGCGGGCAGTCGGGAGAAGACTTTAAGTCAACGTGCACATGATGAACGAAATGGTATCTTTCTTGCCCACACAAGAAAATTTCGATGCTCAACTCATTTCATCACATATTCATACTTTCATGCTTCTTGTGCCTTTTCTTCTTTTCATTTATATAAAATGTAGTAAAATATTTCGAGGCGTAATAAGAAAATAAATCACAATGCAATTTTCCCACATTCACAATGATTCAAAGTTTAGCAAATAAGCATACATACAAGCAAATAAATCAATCCATCATTATAATAACTATAAATGTATTACCTACCTAATTAATAATAACTCCAAACTCAAGTTCGCCTTTCCTCTCACTATTCGCTTGGATTTTCTTAGTTCCATTCAAACAAACAAAATTATCATTCAAACAAATATACAAATAGCAAATCCATAGAACTTTAATGATCAACGTTGAGCTTGGACTTAAACTACTCTTGGTTTAACTAAGCTAAAGTAACTAATATCTAGTTAAAAATCCATGAAAATCAAGAATAAGTTTCTTCTCTCCTTTCTCCCTTCATTTTCAACATATAAAACTCATTTTCACTAGTTTCTTCTTTTACCAAAGCAAGAAGAAAAGATAGAGAATACCTAAAAACTCAGCTGAACCTTTTCCTTCTTCTTCTTTCTCCTTTTCCTTTCTTTCCTTCTTATTTCTATGATTTGGTTTCTCCTTCTCTTCTAGGTCCTTCTACGACTTTCTCTCTTTCTTTCTTACTTTACACGACTCTCTTCATCTTCTTTTCTTATTAATTTAAGACAACTTTTAATCTTCCAATCTTACCGTTCCATATGTGATTTAGTGCCTACTTACTCCTTAACTTAGTTCTAACATTTCTATTTAATTCATGCTAGCATGTGTAAATCAAATATTCATGACTAAACTTTAATATATATTCTAATTTAATAAATTCTAATTTCTAAGAAAAAGTTTGGGGTCCAACATTTCCCCCTTTAAAGAATTTCACCCTCAAAATTCTTACCTGAGTCTATAATTAGGTGTGGATACTTCTCCTTCATAGCTTCCAAAGGCTCCCATGTTGCCTTTTCTCTTGTATGGTTCTTCTATAAGATTTTAACCAGCTTCACGGTCTTATTCTCAATACCTTTTCCTTTAAGCCTAGAATCTCTACTGGTTGTTCTTCATAAGTCAAATCCTCCCTTAATTGAACCTCTATAGGTTGGACGATGTGTGAAGGATTCGATCTGTATCTCTTCAACATTGATACAAGGAAGATATTGTGAATCTTAGATAATTCTGGAGGCAGGGCTAACTTATAAGCTAGATGCCCAATCGTTTCAATAATTTCATAAGGGCCTATATATCTTGGACTAAGCTTGCCTTTTTTACCAAGTCTTAAGACTCCTTTCCGTGGTGAAGCTTGAAGAAATACTTTATCTCTAACTTCATATTCTATCTCCTTTCTATGTGCATCCGTATAGCTCTTCATCCTATCTTGAGTTGCCTTAAGTCTCTACTTCACCAAATTAATCTTATTAACTATAACTTGTACCAACTCAGGTCCTAAAAGTCTCTTTTCACCTTCCTCATCCTAACAAATAGGAGTTTTGCACCTCCTATCATATAAAGCTTCATAAGGTGCCATTTGAATTCTTGAGTGGTAGGAATTATTATAAGCAAAATCAATCAAAGGTAGATGTTCATCCCATGAGCCTTTGATGTCCATAACACAAGCTCTTAACATTGCCTCCAATGTCCTTATTGTCCTTTCTGATTAGCCATAGGTCTACTGATGGAAAGCTGTGCTAAAATACAACTTAGTTCTCAAATCCTCTTGCAAACTTTTGCAGAATCTGGAGGTAAATTTGGGATCTCTATCTGAGACTATAGAACTCGGAATCCAATGAAGTCTGATTATTTTATCTATGTATTTCTTGGATAAAGCATTCAAAGAATTGGTTTTTTAATTGACAAGAAATGTGCTGACTTGGTTAACCTATCGACAATCACCCGTATTGCATCGTGCTTCCTACTGATATTTGGCAATCCCATTAAGAAATCTATTGTAATCTTTTCTCTCTTCCATTCCGGAATAGACAAGGGCTTAAGCTTACCGATAGGTCCTTGATGTTTTACTATAACTTATTGGCACACCAAGCATTTTCTAGCATACTTTGCCATATCTTTCTTCATTCCTCTCCACCAGAAGTGATTTTTTAAATCTTTATACATTCTTGTACTTCCCGGATGCATTGCATATGGAGCATTATGTGCCTCATCAAGAATGTCATCCTTCAACTCCTGCATGTCTGGAATACATAATCTATTGCCTACCACCATCAATCCATCTTCTCTTGTGTCTATTTCAGAGGGCTTACTATTTTTAATTTCTTCTCTGAGCTTGATCAAGTACTCATCTTGCTCCTGCAATTCCTTAATCTTCTCATTCAACACTGGCCTTACTCTAAAATTAGCAAATATATAACCAAATTCAGCTTGCCTCAATGTTACCTTAAGTTTAGCTAATTCCTTTAACAATGGAAGGTATACTATCTTCACATGTGCCATAGTAGATTTTCTACTCAGTGTATACACTACTACATTAGCTTTTCTCGGGTGGTAGTCTATCATCAAGTCATAATCCTTCAGTAGTTCTAACCACTTTCTTTGCCTCAAATTTAACTCTTTTTAGCTCATTAAATATTTCAGACTCTTGTGGTTTGTAAATACCCTGGTGGTGACTCTATATAAGTAATGTCTTTATATTTTCAATGTAAGGATTATGGTAGCCAACTCTAAGTCATGTGTGGGATAATTCATTTCATAGCGTTTTAATTGCCTAGAAGCATAGGCAATCACTTTATCTCTTTGCATCAACACACACCCTAATCCTTACCTTGAGGCATCACTATATACTATATATCCATCACTACCAGAAGGCAAAGTCAGAATTGGTGCAGTTGTGAGCCTATTCTTCAATTCCTTAAAGCTCTTCTGACATTCTTCTGTCCATGCGAACTTCTAACTCTTCCTTGTCAATTTAGTGAGTGGAGCTGCTATAATGGAAAAGCATTATACAAATCTTTTGTAATAACCAGCTAAACCCAAGAAACTCCTCACTTCTGCTACACTCCTGGATGCTTCCTATTTAACTACCGTTTTTATTTTCTTTGGGTCCACATGTACTCATTTTTCTGAAATTACATGTCTAAGAAACACCACTTATTTTAGCCAAAATTCACATTTATTAAATTTAGCATACGACTTTTTCTTCTTCAATGTCTCTAAGGCAATTCTTAAGTGCTCTTTATGCTCCTTGTCACTCTTGGAATAAACTAATATATCATCAGTAAAGACTATGATAAATTGGTCTAAGAAAGGCTTGAAGACTCTATTCATTAAGTCCATAAGGACTACAGGGGCATTAGTTAATCCAAAGGGCATAACTAAGAACTCAAAAAATGTCCATATCGTGTTCTGAAAGCAGTCTTTGACACATCAGACTCCTTTATTCTCAATTGTTGATAACCCAATCTTAAGTCTATCTTGGAGAAGACTTTTTCTCCTTGTAATTGATCAAAAAAATCATCTATGCGTAGAAGAGGATATCGATTCTTGATGGTGACATGGTTGAGCTTCTTGCAGTCCACCACATCCTCAAGGATCCATCTTTCTTCTTCATAAAAAGAACCGGAGCTCCCCAAGGTAAAGAGCTAGGCCTAATATAACCTTTCTCCAACAGCTCTTCTAACTGCTCTTTAAGCTATTTCAATTCTGTCGGAGCCATTCTTTAAGGTATAATTGATATTGGTGCCATGCCTGGAAGAAGCTCTATAGTGAACTTAATCTGTCTAGGCAGTAGTAGTCCTGGTAATTCCTCTGGAAAGATATGTGGAAATTTCCTGACCATAGGAATATCTTCTAATTTTCCTCCATCTACTTTCGTGTCGACCACATATTCCAAAAATGCTTCATATCCTTTCCTCATCATTTTCTCTACTGTTAAAGCTGAAATAAGTCTAGGTGGGTTTGCTTTCCTATCTCCCACAAACATCACCTTTTTCCCTTTGTCTAACTCAAATTACATTGTCTTCTGTTTGCAATTCAAAATGGCATTATATTTTTCTAAAATATCCATGCCCAAAATCACATCTAATCATTTCATCTTCAATGACATTAAATCCACCACTAATTTTACTTCAATAATGTATATTTTACACTCTCAATAAACATGACTAATAATGATATACTGGCCAATCAGGGTACGAACCATCTAATGGACTCAAATTTCTATTATGCAAAATCATACTTGACGAAATAAATGAGTGGGTAGACCTGGATCAATCAAAACAATAATATCATCATCCAATAATTTAACCATACTAGTCATAACCTCTGGAGTTGCTTCTGCTTCCTCTCTCGTCATTGCAAATATCCTAGCTGGTGCTTACCCCCTCGGTCTTCCTGAAAGAATCACTTTCTTGGCTGTACTAGAAATGCCCACTTCAATTGCAGACTTAACTCCCACAGTCTTAACCCTTTTTGGAGCTTGCATCTGAGTTCCCTCCTGTCTGGCATATGGTGGACACTCTCTAGCCATATGTCCTTTTTCTCCACAGTTGAAACAAGCTCCTGTCAGCTTATAACATTCCCCTTTATGGACTTTGCCATAATGATCACATTTGGGAATGGATGGCCTATCCCCCTCTCCTCTTCTACTGCCTCCAATAGTTGAGGCTGGATGAGACATGGTTCTCGTCAGTTTGAGCCTGCTTACACCACTACTCCTAACCTCAAACAGTGTGAGCAAAGTCCTGGCACTTGTTTCTGGCACAGGAGTACTACCTCCCATTCTGAGTTGTTCTCTTACTTTCCTATTTCTGTTCATTGCGCTCTTTATATTTTCCACATTCTCAATCCTTAAAGCAGCTTCTACCAACTGTTGGAAGTCACAGAAATTTTACGCCACCACTTTTTCTCTAGTGTCCAAATGCAATCCCGCTTCAAACCTTCGGTACTTAGTCGCTTCGCTCATAACCATCTCAGCTGCGTATTGGGACAATTGTGTAAATCTGCGCTTATATTCACTTACTGTCATCTCCCTCTAGGTGAGGCTCAGAAACTCCCTCTATTTTTGTTGGATATACACCTCAGACAAATATTTCTTCTTATAAGTGGCTTGGAAATCCTTCCATGTCAACACTGGTGATTTTATCTAACTTCCTGATGCACTTTTCCACCAATGCAAGGCATCTCCTTGTAGCAGACTTGTAGCATACACTACCCTTTCATCATCCTCATAGTCTATCTGTTCCAATATTCTTTTTGTCTTCCTCCACCAAGTTTCAGCTTCCTCTGGATCAGTTGTTCCATAAAAGTCCACAAGGCCATACTTCCTTAGCTTGTCAAATTATTTCCCTTTCTTATCTGGGGCTGAGGTAGAAGTTGATGGCATCTGACCTATGGCCTAGACAAAAGCCTAAGCAAAGGCTTGGAACAGTCTAGGATTAAAAGGATTAGGCACTTGCTCAGGAGGAAGAGATGACTCAGGCATTTGTGGTTAAAAAGGCTAACTATCTTGCCCTATGGTTGCCTTAGCAATTGCTGGGGCTCTCAACTCATCAGTACCCTCCTCTCTTGGTGGAGAATCAGGTGCTGCAAGTCCTTGCAAAACTCCTCGGGTCCTTTTATAAGGTGGCATTTTACTCCTTCAATTTACATATTAACAATTAGCTTACATTTCATTTTAATCTTATTTCCTACATATATGCTTGATATGCATGTCAAGTATACAATCCATCAATTTAACACTGTAAACAATTAACTCAGCAATGCAAACAATTTATCACACATCGTAATCATCCATAATATAACATATTCTAAGCCTAGGAATCCTTGAAAACCATAGGCTCTGATACCAAAGATGTTGGGCCCAGGTCTCGGTACTTATTTCATAGCCTCATTACGAGAGAATTAGGTGAAGATCAAGTGAGAGAAAGAAATTAAAAATAAATGATAAAATAATAAAAATAAGTCACGTTGTAAGAAAATTTTACAAGTGAAAATAAAAAATCACGGTTGTGACTAAGAGGAGTCATAGCCGTGATTATTAAAAAGATTTAAGGTCACGATCATGACTAAAAGGAGTCACGATCCTGTATTAGAGAAGTCACAGTCGTGCTTCATAAGAAAAGGGGCGCACGTGATCGTGCATAAGCATGATTGTGCACCTTATGAGAAAAACTAGCTTTGTCACGATCGTGCATTTCTATTTAAAATGTGGACTTAAACTTGTAAAAATCATAACTTTCAATTCTGATGTCCAAAAATTACAAACTTTATGTCGTTGGAAAGCTAAGAGGATAAACAACTTTTATGAAGACAACTTTGTCTAATTCTATCTAGATCAATACAGTTTATTCTTAGAGTTCAGAACATAATTTTCTGTCCCCCTTTTTCTCTACTGCCTATATGTGCTTCTATACATTTTTTCAATGAATCCCGGATCCAACAACACCAAATGTACATACATAACTCCCAACATAACAATTCATTTTAAACTATCCAGGGCCATCTACAACTTACAATTTTTTTTCTCAACCAAAATTAACAACTCAACACAAAAGATAATTTTGAACATATACGGAAGATAAATTCTTCAACTCTTACTTTTATTTCTCAAACAAAACATAGTTTGTACATAGCTTTAATTACATATCAAAGGCCACATTAGTAGCACAATACAAAACATATATGAATGCTCATGCTTGATATGCTTATAATTATAAAGCTACCAAAAGTAGTCGAACTAACTTATTTACAAAAAATATATTTTTATTGGAGTTTGCCGACGTTCGCAAGGTTCAATGATCTGCTTGTTCTTCACTTGAGGAGTGAGAAAATAATGGGGTGAGCTGCAAAGCTCAGTGGCTAATATGCTTATAGCCATTGGTGACAAGCCTCACAAAATCAAGCATATATATACACATTTCAATCTAACAATTTAAATTATTTACAATTCTAGCTCAAAGAACTCACAGACAAACATATTATCACATTAATCATGTCATGTATATTCAGCCATCAAAACATAACACTCAAATGTATGTCATGCTCAATCAAATCACAATGAAATGCACAAACATAATGGCTTGAGAAAATCCTATAAAACAAAATGGAGAAACCAAAGTTTACACCATGAACAAAATGAGTCTGTTTCTTAGGAGCACATATGCCACAAGTGGGCAGCCGAGAGAAGGCTTTAAGTCAACGTGCACGTGACGAACAAAATGGTATCTCTCTTGCCCACAGAAGCAATGTTCGATGCTCAACTCATTTCATCACATATTCATACTTTCATACTTCTTGTGCTTTTTCTTCTTTTCATTTATATAAAATGTAGTAAAATCTTTCAAGACATACAAGATAACAAATCACAGTGCATTTTTCCCACATTCACAATGATTCAAAGTTTAGCAAATAAGCATACATACAAGCAAATAAATCAGCCCATCATTATAACAACTATAAACATATTACCCACTTAATTAATAATAGCTCCAAATTTAAGTTCGCCTTTCCTCTCACTCTTCACTTGGATTTTCTTGGTTCCATTCAAACAAACAAAATTGTCATTAAAACAAATATACAAATAGAAAATCCATAGAACTTTAATAGTCAACGTTGAGCTTGGACTTAAACTACTCTTGGTTTAATTAAGCTAAAGTAACTAATATCTAGTTGAAACTCCATAAAAATCACGAATAAGTTTCTTCTCTCCTTTCTCCCTTCATTTTTAACACATAAAACTCACTCTTACTAGTTTCTTCTTCTACCAAAGCAAGAAGAAAAGATAGAGAATACCTAAAAACTCAACTAAACCTTTTCCTTCTTCTTCTTTCTTCTTATTTTTCTTTGCTTCTTCTTTCTATGCTTCGGTTTCTCCTTCTCTTCTAGGTCCTTCTACGACTTTCTCTCTTTCTTTCTTACTTTACACGACTCTCTTCATCTTCTTTTCTTATTAATTTAAGACGACTTTTAATCTTCCAAGCTTACCCTTCCATATGTGATTGAATGCCTACTTACTCCTTAACTTAATTCTAACATTTCTATTTAATTCATGCCAACACATGTAAATCAAATATTCATGACTAAACTCCAATAGATTCTAATTTAATAAATTCTAATTTCTACGAAAAAGTTTGGGTTCCAACATAAATAATGTAGTTAATTATGTGTCACTGGAATATTTATTGCAATCAAACTATAAATATATTTATTAATCTCCATATAATTTATAAATCTCATTTTAAAAGATAATGGTAGTATGAATTATATTGCTAATAGTATGAATTATATTTCTAATTAATTTATTTGAATCTAAGATCAAAAATTTTGTGCATAATCATCTTATATCTTAGTTAAGAAAGTAAGAAAATTGGTTTGAAATTGCTGTGTCCTATTGTAACTAGATTTGCAACTATATTTGTAACTTTTAAAAAAAATGTTTATGATCATAAGAAAGAACTTCAAAACTTATTGACAAGTAAACACTTCTTAATCAATAAGCTATCAAAGAGTATAAAAGGACAAGAGTATAATATTATTATCCTGGATACTAAATTTTGGGATGTATGCTTTAATTATTGTGAAGATTATGATTCCACTTATAAGGTTATTGAGGATGTCGACTCAGATAAAAGGCCATCTCTGGCTTATATATATATAATATTATGCATATAGTTTGCAAGATAATTATCAATCTTTTTAAAGAGAAGGAGAAATTATAGAAGCTTTTTACAGATATTCTTAACTAGAAATAGGATAAGCATCTTACTCAAAAGAACTATTTAACAACTTACTTTGTCAATTTTTATTGTTTATATATTGAAGATGTATGTACAATTAATAATATTATGTGTGATCTTTTTATTGTGATTTGAATGCAAAGGCATAAATTAAAGGCAACAAATAAAATTCAATTTTATCATTGAAGATTAAGGAAGGTTGGCTAGACCATTTGCAAGGAGAGAACTTGAAATGAAAAAGATGTATTTTAGTAAGTTTTCATAACTTTAGATTCATTCTTTACTTATTATTATCATATTTTGAACTTTTTACTATAACTCTTACTTTAAAATATAGATAAGTGGTGGAGATTGTTTAATAAAGTGTTTGAATATTCAAAAAAACTTATTATTATATTACTCAATCAAACAATCTCAATATAAGGTTGTGAATATAATTAAAGTGCTTTTGAATGTATTCATACAAATATACGAAATCATTTAGAACATTAGATCAAATGACTTAATTTACGTTATCTATAATATGGGGATGAATAATAGGTATTTTGGATTAAATTTTTATTTCTAAAGTGATTTTATTTTTTATTAATTTTTAGTTATATTTTCGAGTAAACTAAGAAGAGCATATATGATCAAGTTGATATTGATCACACTTTTTTTTGTAAAAGAATCATTACTTTATCTTGATTGCAGTGAACTTGAAAGAGCGATTTATGAAGAAAATATATTTTTTATAACAAATAAATTAATAACATCTATCAATGGTCAGTTATTTTCTGATTTTAAATATATTTAAAAAATAAAAATATGATATATTATAATAAAATAATTTAATAAATTACTAATTTATATTTTATTTAATTATAATAGAAAATTTTGATGCAGATACTTTTTATGAAAGTTTAGGGGCTATATGGTTCTATTTTTATTTTTTATTTTTTATTGTAGTTTTTAGTTTTTAGTTTTAGTTTTTAGTTTTCGTTTTCAGTTTTTTGTTTCTGTTTTTCTTTCAAATAAAATTTTTGTTGTTGTTGTTGTTAATGTTAATCTAGTTATATTTTTATCACTGATAATAATTACATATTAGATAAAACTTAAATATAAATTTTTTTAATTAAATAAACATATTTAATCTCTTAT
>JAOQML010012251.1:0-12214 GCA_027568935.1 Erythroxylum urbanii | reverse complement strand
CCACCTTCGCGGGGCACGGATCCGGGTATCACTGTCGATATCGGGTTCGGGTCCGGTAGGAGTTGGGGTGTTACAATTACTCTCTCTCAAGTTATAATTATTAACCCTAATTGATATTTCCTAATTCAAATTATAAAAATTGCGATCTCTCAATCTGCAATTGTCCAAAACTTAAATTAGTTCTAACATTCTCTATTAACCTACTGGGAATCTATGCTCGATCTCTCGTTACTAAACTCGAGCAGTTTGATTTAATTCTCTACCTATCGGTTTACCTAACTCTCGTTAACCTAAATCGATGATTTTCACAGGCTCACCCTCTCAATTTATTGCCTAGTTATGAAGAATCGAATTAAATCACAATGAATCGAAATAAAACATAATCAAAACAATTTTATTAATCTCAAGAATAAATCAACTCGAAGGTGAGTTTAGACAAACATTAACACTCTACGAAAAATATTTCTAATCAATCTCCAAAATTCCATACGTCAATGAAATCAAAACAACAATTAGAATATACTTTTAGAATGGATCTCGAAGGTGCGACTGGGGGAAACGACCTGTTCCAGTAAGTAAATCGCGTCAAGTGTGTCTTCATGCCTCTCTCCATTCGTCTCCTTCCTCGATCTATTGATCTCTAACTAGGTTTTCACTCGAATTTTTGGCAGAGTCTCTCTTTTGCAGCTCTTGGCTCTCTTCTTCATCTATCACATCATATTCTATTTATATCTTCGAGGCTCTAGGTCAAAGTCGGGGTCAAAACTATCCAAAAATTCACCCGCAACTCGAGTTTTTTTGTCAACCCTACGCAATGGCTGACACTTTTTCCTTTCTATCACGATCGTGGCCTGAGTTGACGCTCTCTGTCACAATCGTGGCTCTTGGTGCATGATTGTGACCTGTGCTTTTTGGCCTAAAAACTCTTTAACTCTTTCCGTTCTTCCCTGTTTATCCTGCAACACTAGCGAACACATCAAGGTACCTCAAAAATAAATAATTTAAACTCAAATATTCAAACTAACCCATAAAAACACTTAAACACAAAAACTAACCTAATTAAAGTCTAAATGCATACTAAACACTTGAATTGACATTAAAATAATTATCAAATCTAGTCCTAAAACACCATACAAATTGTAACTATTAGGTCATATTTTGGAAAGGATGGCTTATTCCCCTCTCCTCTTCTGCTGCCTCCTACAATCGAGGCTTGTAAAGAAATAGTTCTCGTTAGTTTAAGCCTACCCGAACCACTGCTCCTAACCTCAGACGGTGCAAGGAAAGTCTTGGCACTCCTTCTTAGCATAGGTGCACTACCTCCCCTACTAAGCTGATGAATGAAATGGTATCTCTCTTACCCACATAAGTAAATTTCTGATGTTTACATATTTCATACCATAATCATATATTTTCACGCTTCTTAAATTTTCTGTTTTTCATCAACACAAAAGCAGCAGAATTCTTACAAATCCAACATGATATAAGTTCACAAAACATTTTTTCCACATTCATAATGAATAAAAGCAAGCATTTAAGTACATATACAAGCAAATAATTCAGCTCATCAACATAACAACTATAAATATATTACTCACCTATTTACTTGTAACTCCAAGATAAAGTTTGTCTTTCTTCTTATTGTTGCGTTCGACTTTCTTGGTTCCCTTTAAACAACCATATTTTCATCCAAATCAACATACATGAATAGGACTTCCATAAAGCTATATTATCCAAAGATAAGCTTAGACTTAATCTGCTCTTAATTTATCTAAGCTATAAGGACCAACATCTAGTTAAAAGTTCATAAAAATCTAAGAACACAAATATCTTGTTCCTCTTCTTTCTCTCTTCATTTTCGACACATAACTTATCTTCTCTACTTCCTTTTTCTATCAAAACAAGAAGAATAAATAAATGGTTACCTAAAACTCAGTTGAACCTTCTTCTTCCACTTCTTATCTTCTTTTTCTTTCTTTCCTTCTTCTCCTCTTTATGCTTCGATTCTCCTTCTCTTCTTCTAGGTTCTTCTACAACTTTCTCTCTTTTTCTTTCTTAATATGCACGACTCTCTTCTCTTCTTTTTTTATTAGTTTAAGACCAACTTTTCTCTTTCCAAGTTTAACCTTCCTTATTAACCTAATTCCTTCTAACTCCTTAACTTAATTCTAACTCTTTCTTTTAATTCATGCAACCACATGAGATTCATAATATATCTAATTAAACTCTAAAATTTGCTAATTCATGAATTCTAACTTATATTCATGCTTGCTAACTTAATAAAATAAATTCGAAGAAAAATTCGGGGTCCAATATTTTTTGATACAGTGCTGAAGGTAAAAGGATGCTAGATAAAAGAGATTTGTATGTAAGAGCTCCACGATCAGAAACAAGATTTGGTTGTGAGGTAAGAATGAAAGTTAACAGTGTGCAAACTGGAAAATTTCAAGTGATTCAATTTGTGGAGAATCACAATCACTACCTTGCAACAAAACACATTTGCATAGAAGTCACAGAAAGATATCTTCAGCCTACAACAATGCAAATTGAAATGGCTAATGATGTGGGAATTCGACCGAAAGCATCCCATGATCTTATGGTGAGACAAATAGGTGGGAGAAATAATGTTGGCTTTATTCCTGAGGATTACAAGAATTATTTAAGATCTAAAAGAACAAGAGACATGAAAAGGAAGGTACAGGAGATGTGTTAGAATATTTGTATAAAATGCAGGTTGAAGATCCTAATTTCTTTTATGCCATTCAAGTGGATGAAGATGATTTGATAACTAACATATTTTGGTCTGACGCAAAGATGAGGAATGACTACTTAGACTTTGGTGATGTTGTTTGTTTCGATACTACTTACAAGAAGAATAGTGAGGGTCGTCCACTTGCTTTGTTTGTCGATGTTAACCACCATAAGCAAACAACATTTTTTGGTGTTGCACTCCTATATGATGAGACTACTCTTACATTTGAGTGGTTATTCAACACATTTGATAGAGCTATGTCTGAGAAAAAGCCTACAATTATTCTTACAGATCAGGATGCGACGATCGCAAAGGCATTAGCTTCAAGATGGCCTAAAACTCATCATCGATTGTGTATTTGGCACATTTAACAAAATGCTGCAATCCATTTGAGTGGTATTTTTTCTCAATTTAAAGAATTTTCATGGGATTTCAGCTTATGCATAAATGACTATGAAGAAGAAGAAGATTTTTCCAATACATGGAATAAGATGTTGGAAAATTATAAACTTGAAGATAACGATTGGTTAAAACATATCTTTCATATCAAGGAAATTTGGGCTTTGGTTTATGGACGACAAATATTTTATGCAGACATGACCACCACCCAATGAAGTGATAGCATGAATAGCATTATAAAAAGGTACTTAAGTTATTAGCATAATTTTTTACAATTTTTTCATCACTCCCAAAAGCTGATTTTAGAAGTAATGTAAGCACTCCAACATTGTTAGCACCTGTTCAAAATTTAAAGCATACATCTACTATCTACACGTCAGAAGTGTTTAAATGTTTTCAAGATCAATGGAATCATTCTAATGATTCTAGTTTTCTTTTTTGTAGTGAAGATGGTACGGTTGCAAAATATGCGATCACTCTTGTTGGGAAGAGCTACTCTAATATGGTCAGTTATGATTCATCAAATGATGAAGTCCATTGTAGTTGTCGGAAGTTTGAGTTTGCTAGCATTTTATGCTCTCATGTGTTGACGGTATTTAACTTGAAAATATTTAGATAGTCCCAAGTAAGTATATTTTGAAAAGAAAGACACGAAAAACAAAATCCTGGAACCTTCATAGTAAAAACTCCACTATCATTGAAACTGAAATGGATCCTAAATTGTTGTCAAGTATAAGGTATAAAGAATTGTGTACATTAAGCATGTGATTGGTTACATGAGCAGCAGAGAGGAGAGATACCTCACAAATAGTGAAAGACCATCTTTTGAACATGTTGAACATGGTTGACGAGATATTGGAAGGTGAAGAAATAGTAGATCAAAAGAACCTATTATCACAAGATCAACAGTTGAGCCAACAGTCAAATACTAAAATGAATGTGATCAATGAAGATGACATTAATTTTGGTGAAATGAATCACATAAGAGGTGTGAAAAAGAAGACAAAACCTACATCAAGTAAGAGATTGGGGAGTGGACTAAAGAAAAGTTCAAGGAAGAGAACGAATGTCAAAAAATTTAAGACTTCAACAAATTTGGGGAATTCGACACTCATCCCCGGTTCCAATACTCAGGTTATATTATTGGTGAAATTGTTTTCAAAGAATGTACATAATTTATATACTGATAATTGTAAGTAATTTTTGCTTAAACTACTCTATTCAGGATTTTGAAGATAATTCCCAACATACTTATATTATTTCCAGCAAACAAGCTCCCATATTACATCAAGATCAGGTTAGCAATCTGTAATTAATAATTTCTGCATGTGTTGTGCTGTTTGTTTTCAACAAGTTTTCCTTTCATTTGTTATAAAAAATACCAAATGCAGGCACTTTCTATTTGCAAGGATTTTACAAGTATGGTTTGCAATCATGAGGACCGTATACGACATTCTAAGGTTCTATTTGTAATATTGTCTTCTGGGCATAATATTTTACTAAATTGAAATTGTATTTATGAACCAATTGGTTATGAAAATAACAAAATGCAGGCAATTGGTGTTTGTATAGATAACTCAACTATGTTATACACTCATCATCATTATGCAACAAATTCTCTGGTATTATTTGTTAAATTATTTGTTTCTATTGTTTGTAATATTTTCTTTTTGTAATGTGTTATTAATCTTTGAATCATTTATCATGTTAGGTCATTGATGCTGAAACAAGTAAACAAACTATTAGTGCTGTTATCCTACCTTCAATGCACATAACTGGTTTACTTATGGTAATTTGAAGAAAGTTTTTGTCTGAATTTCAATTTTTATTAATAATTGCATTACATGTTTATAATTGTATTAATTAATTAACATGTATGTTGATTTACAGACACAATGAACATTTGGTTTTGAAAAATTAGAAGAAGTTAACAATTTAGGAGTTAGTATTCCATAGACAAATGTGGTACTTTTCTTCATGCTAAAAAGTACTGTATTTGTAAAAGATCATTCTGATGTAAATTTAGGTTAAAACTGATTGTTGGTTGTTGATGTAAACAAATTTAACATTTAATGGAAGTTGTTTAGAAAACAATTCTTATATGTTGCTTATATGTTAATGTAATGTAATTCATTAATTGCCAAAATGTTTAAGTAATATGTTATTTAAACATTTTTTCATTATATGGGAAACTGTTAACTATATATGACTATGGAATTATGGAATTATGGATTTTCATGTTATTGAATTTCTGGGGATTCCAATAACATGCACAGCAGTGCATGACAGTCACGCATACCTGTGGCTAAACATGCACGGTGATGCAACTGAACTTGCATAGCCTTGCATGAATTAGCCTCGCAACTTATACATTTCTTAACCAAAATGTTTTATTTTTTTCCTTTGCTTTTGCACCTTAAAAATTTGCCCATGAGAAGAAAATAAGTTTGGTATATTTAAACCTCTCCTTTTGTTGGAAACAAGAGGGAAAGAAAGAAACAAAATTTGTTACACCATTCTTGAACAAAAGGTTCTTCAAATTCCTCAATAGCCATATCAATTGTTGAAAGCGGGACGTATTTTTCCCTGTGAAGTTTATACAGAAATTGTTTTTGTCAAGTTAAATACCGTTCAATCTTCTTGTTTTTACCTGGTTGTATTATTAATATGGATATAAACACAATAGATCAATTTAGGATTGTCACCTTGTTTCCTCTGTGTATGCAATCCTTCATTCTATGCTATCTTTATGATAGAATGACTATATTTTGTAGTTTTACCCATATGTATGGGGTTCTTAACATTTTTTCCCTCATTTAATAAATCAGGTAATTACGCGGAATTATATATATATTCTATAATATAACTTCTGTTAAAGACCTATAGATTTTCTTATTATTTGTAACTGGACAATCCATTTATTCAATTAATAGACGATTATATAAAATTTTAAAGATTTGTACTGGAGATTGGAGATAGATGGACTTTCTGTACAACCTGTTTTATTGACAGGATTTATCATCACTTTAGGTACTTTAGCGTCTTCGTTTGTTATGTAGGATTTTCGATTATTCTCTTTTTTAGTGTTAGCAATGTATTGTGGCCAAATAGCAATGAAAATGAATTATGTAAACAACAAATTTCACAACATTCCTTACCAATTTACTGAAGCAAAGCAAAACAAACAATACCAGACAATGGACAACAAATTTCCCAACTACTAGTAAAAGAAATGAAAGATCATTTAAACAAATACAACCTAACAATTGGAAAGTCATAATACTCTATTAGAAAGTCATAATACTCTCCTCTTCTTTTCATTTTATGCTCATCTTCTCTTCCTTTCTTTTCTTTTTTTAAATTTTCTTTTTTTAATTTTTTCATTCTTATTTTTCACTATATTTGTCATTTCTTGGTATTTATGATTATAAAACAAGGAAATGAAGAGGAGAAATACAAAGGAGAAGCAAAAATAGTGTAAAACCATACTCATCCCTAATACAATAGCGAACTATACGTTATGATTCCCCACACTTAACCTGTTAACCCAATTATACTCATTCAAATGCTTAACTTCCTTTATAGTAGGTACAACGAAGATAATAAATAATCAAGGTCAAGGCTGATATTTGGGTTTAAAGAAATAAAAGGAGTTATGTTAAGCTCAAAGGGGATTTACTAGAGCTAGAATCATGGTGGCCTTTTAAGCTAAAGAGTTAAATCTTAATTACCTTCATCATTTCAATATTTGCATTAGATTGTGTGGTTTGAACTAGTATCTACAAGTAAGTTTTGGAGTTCCTTAATCATAAAAGAACACTCTCGACAAAGAATTACACAATTTTGTGTTTAATTTTCCATAAAGGCTCAAAACCTTACCAAAAGAAAGGTGTTATTCATCTATCACAATAGGCCAATGTCCCTTTAACTGAAATCCAAGTCAATTAGTCTAGGCATGCAAGTACACTCATTCACTCATATTATGCATTTCTAATCTAGATTGAGTTAATTTAATAATCATGCATATCTAACTACTAAATGGGAAAACAAACACACAAGACACAAATAATCTTTTTTTCTTTTCTTCTAAACTATTAGTCACGCAGCCCTTGATGTGATAACAAAATGAAAGCATCATCTAAGACGCTAAAGAATGAAACAACTACTAAAAGATGAAAACTGTTAGACCCCAAACTTTTCTTAGAAGTTAGAATTATTAAATGAGAATTTGTTGGCGTTTAGTCATGAGTAAAAATCAGAATTCTTGAACTAGAAATTTATGGAGTTTATTTATGAATATTTTTTTATTACATATGGTTGCATGGATTAAATGGAAGTGTTATAATTAAGTTAAGAGTTAAAAGATATTAAATCAAATATGGAAGGGTAAGCTTGGAAAGATTATAAAAAAATTGTTGACTTGAATTAATAAGAGAAGAAGTAAATGAAGTATGCGTAAGAGACGTGTGGAAATAAGAAAGAAAGAAAAAAAGAACCTAGAAGAAACTAGAGAAAGAGGAAGAGAGTCATGTAACAACAAGAAAAAAAGGAGAGAGACATGTTTAAGAGGTTAGGGAAAAAGAGAGAGAGAGTAGTGTGAAAGAAGAAAGAAAGAGAGAAGAAAAATGTAAAAAGAAATAGAAGAAGAGAAGCAGAAATCGAACCAAAAAACAAGAAAAAGGAAAGAAAGATAAAGGAGATAAGAAGAAGAAGAAGAAGAAAATTCAGCTGAGTTTTAGGTAACCCTTTATTTATTCCTCTTGTTTTGATAGAAAAAGGAAGTAGAGAAAATAGGTTATGTGCTGAAAATGAAGAGAAAGAAGAGGAATAAGAGATTTATGTTCTTAGATTTTCATGAACTTTTAACTAGATCTTAGTTCTTCTAGCTTAGATAAACTAAGAGTAGATTAATTCTAAGCTTATCTTTGGATAATATAGCTTTATGGAAGTTCTATTCGTTTATGTTGATTAAATGAAAATATGTTTATTTAAAGGGAACCAAGAACTTCGAAATTAAGAGCAAGAGGAAGAACAAACTTAAGCTTAGATTTATAAGTAAATAGGTGGGTAATACGTTTATATTCGTTATGTTGATGAGCTGAATTATTTACTTGTATGTGTACTTAAATGCTTGCTTTTATTCATTGTGAATGTGGGAAAAATAATCTGTGAAGTTAATATCATGTTTGCTTTGCAAGAATTCTACTGCTTTGATGTGAATGAAAAATAGAAAATTTAAAAAGTATGAAAATATGATTATGATATAGAATATGTAAACATCAGAATTTTGCTTATGTGGGCAAGAGAGATACAATTTCGTTCGTCACGTGCACGTTGACCTATAGCCTTCTCCCAGCTGCCCACTTGTGACATATGAGCTCCAAAAAATGGAATCATTTCATTTATGGTGTAAACTTCGGTTTCACCATTTCGTTCTATGGGATTCTCTCAAGCCATTATATGTGTGCATTTTGCTTTAAATTGCTAAACACGACATATGATTGAGTGCTATGTTTTGATGATTGAAAATTTTATCTAATTCAATTCGTGTAAAAATATGTTATCTGTGAGTTTGAACCGTGGATAATGTATATTTAAATGTGATATAAATTTATGTATATGTTTGTTTTTTTGTGTGTGGTTCGTTGCTAATGGCTATAAGCATATTAAGCACTGAGCTTCGCAGCTCACCCCATCATTTTCCACTCCTCAGGTGCAGAATCAGCAGATTAATAGTGAACCTTGCAAAAACTTCGACAAATCTCTAAGAAATATTTCATTTGTAACTAAGTTAGTTCAGGTCATTTTGGTAGCTTTATAGACATATCAAACATGAGCATTCATGATTGTATTTTTTTGTATTATGCTACTGATGTGGCTTTTATTTGTAACTGAAGTTATGTATGAACCTTGTAATATCTGAGAAATGAAACTTTGTCTTCTGGAGAAATGAATGAAAGAAGGGTTGAAGAACTTCTCTTTGAATAAATGCAGACATTTTCTTCTCTGTTAAGTGTCAATTATGTTGGGAATAAATTGTTAGATGTTTAATGGTTTTTGGATAAATTCTTCTTAAGTAAATTATTGGGTTAGGAGTCTGTTTTGTTATAAGTCTTATATATATAGATTGTGTTTGTTGGATTCGGGTTTTTTGTTTTTGTAAGAATGTATATTGACATATGAGAGAAAATAAGAGAATAAGGGGATAAAATTGTATTCTGAAACTTCAATGAATAAACTGTATTGATCTAGATAGGATTTAACAAAATTATCTTCATAAAAGTTGTAGCCCTTTCTCTTAGCTTTCTAACGACATAAAGTTTATAATTTTTGGAATTCGGGATTGAAAGATATGATATTTTGAAGTAGGAGAGTGCAGATGGGGATGAACGATCGTGACAACCCCGAATTTTCATGAAAGTCGCGATTGTGCACAAGCACGATCGCAGCACCCCCCTCTCACGCCCGTGATTTTTCAAAAGTCACGCCCGTGACTTTTTCACTTCTTCTTTTTCTTTGTATTTTATTTATTCATTTGTTTGTTTATTTATTCGACTCTCAATCTGATTTATTTTCATGTCTATTTTATTTTACGCTATTTTATTTTATTTGTTTGTGAATTTGTTTTCACTCCCACCATCAATTCTTTTTATCTTTATCGTAGTTTTATTTATTTTATTTTAAAAGTCCCTCAATTTTGGTGCCTTGTCACCACAAAATAAGAACTGAGACCCAGGGCCAACAAAAACGAAAAGAAACTAACGTCACAACTAATACAAAAGGGAAAGGTTAGAAACATGATACTAAGATAAGGGTGGAGGCTGTCCGAAGCGAGCATTTAAATTGGCCATGAAGGTTTGAATCTCAGCCACGCTATCTTCAATATTCTATAACTTGTCATTTGTTCGCTGTTTAGATGCTATCAATTGATTTGTCAGTGATTGATACTCCACGAAAGCATATTTCCCGCTCTGTTGCATATATTGGGGTTGGGGAGGTGGAACATCATCTTCTTCTGGAGTTTCCATTTCTGCAACTCGAGTTTGCTTACTGGTCGAACCTTCCCCTGTCTCATCATGGATAAGAACATAGTGATCGCTTTGCTGCCTTATAACCTTCATCGACACCAAAGAATTCAAGTCCAAAGTCGACTTTCCCAAAACTAGCTGCATCGATATACATGTTCTCTCCGTTAGCAAGCCAAGATATTTTACAATTTAGGTCACAAATGCCCTAACAACTATTTTTCCTCTAGTAGATTGAGCCACTTCATGTAAATGCCCTATCAACCAACAACCCGCAGTAAAGGGCCTCACATGTACCATGCACCACAAAACAAATAACTCACTTTTAGAAAATGCCTCATTGCTATCTCCTCTACCGAATAGTCTCAAACTTATAAACCGATGGAGAAAACAAAGAGCAGGGTCCACGATAGCAGATGCTTCAGACCTTCTATCGACAAACACATTATTAGAATTGGTCAATTGTGACCAACACTTGGTGGGCTCAAATTCCTCAGGATATTCATAGAAACTAGTATTTGGAAAGCCAAAATTTTCATTAACTTCTGTTACATCTATCTGATAATATGCATTCATTAATCGAAATTTGATTTTTGACCCAGTTTCATCTACTAATTCTAAAGTGGTCAGAAATTCTAATGTCAATTCAACATATGAATTTTCTCTAAATTCAGAAAAAAAATTTCCCAACCTACATTTCAGAATAACTCCTGCACTAGATCAAATAATCCTAATTCAATAAGTTCTTCAAAATCTATAAATCTATTTGGAATAATTTTTCGATTCTTAAGAATAGCGTACCTTTGTTGATGCTCTCTACTTTGAAATATGAGGCGCGGTATACCTGAAGTGGGCTCTTATGCTGACGATGAGGGAATTCTGGGTTATTTCATTCTTGGAGACATAGCTGGTTGTGTAGGTAGAGGCATCGTTTTTGCTCCTAATAATTTGGTTTGGTGGATGTTGTGGCACTTCTGTGGTGTCGACGAAGAGGTTTTTATGGTAAGGAGATTATGTGCGTTAGCTTAAGTTAGAAAGCAGCTTTTGTGTGTGTTTGGATAATTTAAGAATGTGGTTAATGCAGGAATAACCACAAATGTGAATTGCCTATGTAGAGAAACATCAATAGAGGAAGGCATTTGTGCATGTTTATTCATTAAGGGATCTTTTGATATGGAAACCAAACCCTCCTTTTTTTATTTTGGTTAAAGAGTCGACTAAATTATGGTAGAGTTTCAATCTATCATTTTCAACTATTTCACAAAGCAAGGCAAGAAAGGGGAATAAAAATTCTAATATACAAGAATTTTCATGTAACAAACAGAGCATGCATGGGGGTGTGACATAACTCACGCCCGTGCATGTAAAGTTTTCTCAGGTAACCTCATACGAAGAAGAAGAAGAAACATGCTTTCTAAAAAAGTAAATGTCTTATTTAGTTCATTAATGTCTGAAGAAGAGGAGAAATGAGAGGTAAATGTCTTCTTCAGCATAGTTCATTAATTTCTAAATATCCTCTTCAAAACTACTGCAGAAATTTATATTATAAGATATAGTGACCTAATTTCAACGATTTAACTGTATTGACGTAGGTCGAATCAGAGAAAATTGTCTTCATACAAGTTGTAGTTTATCCCTTTAATTTTTTAATGATATAAAGTTTGTAATTTTTGGAAATCATAATTAAGAGATATCATTTTTACAAATTTGAGTGACACATCAGGACTGCACGATCGTGCACTAGCCCTTCCCTAATAAGAGTGCACAATCACGCATGTGAAAATTAAGTGACACATCAGGATTGCACGATCGTGCACTAGCCCTTCCCTAATAGGAGTGCACGATCATGCACAAGCCCTTCACTAATAGGATTGCATGATCGTGCACACGCACGATCATGCACTCCTAAAGCATCCAACTTTTTTCTTAATTTATCTTAAAATTTTTATTTAAAAAATTAAATTTAACATAATAGAAAAAATTAAAATAAGTCACAAATTTTGTTTTTTTATCATCTTAATTTTAATTTATTTAAAAA
>JAOQML010012223.1:0-12216 GCA_027568935.1 Erythroxylum urbanii | reverse complement strand
ACGCCACCCTCGCGGGGCACGGATCCGGGTATCACTGTCGATATCGGGTTCGGGTCCGGTGGGAGTGGGGTGTTACAGTATTCTTTTTCTTTGAATATTATTTTATGGATTTGGGTTTGAGCATCATGTTCTAACTTTCCTTTAGGAATTAAACTTAATTCAATGTTAATATAGTTGTTTTTTGTGTTATTTTGATTGGGAGTTGTGATTAATTGCCAAACTTTCATATTTCAGTAATAAACAGAGAGGGTGAACCAAATAAAAATGATTGGGTTGGATTAATGAGAGTTAAACGATACAATAGACTACGTGATTAATCATATCGATTATTTTATGGAGAGAGATCTCATGTGAGATCCGGTAGTTTATTAGAGGGCTTAAAATCTAAATAGAGTTATGGTTAGTTTATTAATTAAAAGATTGCAAATTCTATAATTGAATTAGGGTTTATGATATAGGGTTCAATGACTATAACTCGAGAAAGAGTAATTCATCATACGATAGTCTAGAACCGACACCACAATAACACATAAATGACTAAATTAGCATTGATGATAGGAAAAATCCCCTCTCATAATTTGGAAAATCTTCTTGTTTAATTCCCATTATCGACTTGGTGCTGCTCAAATTTGATTTCTTTGTTTTAATTTAACCACTTCAATTTCATCCATTCCATTTCCAATTGTTCACTTTTCTATTTGATTTTTATTTTCATATAATTTTCTTTTAGGCTTTAGAAAACTTAGAACTCGATTAGTTCACTAACTCCTCGAGGGATCGACACCTTTTATACTACACTCACGACCCATGCATTTTAATAGTTTAAATAGATTAAAACTTGCACTCAACAAGTTTTTTGCGCAGTTGCTTGGAAGTTATAGGATTTGTTTAATTCTGTTAGTCTAAGGAGTTGTTACCCTTTCTTATGATTTTGGTACCCAATCACAAGAAATATATATATTAGAAAAAGTGAAGAGAAGGAAGTTTCTGGCTTAATGTTGAGACACATTAAGGCACCATAAAGTAAGAATGAGATATATGAAAAGCTAAATGCCAAAAAGAGAAAGAAGGAATGATAATGGAGGATATATATTATAGGGAGCAAGGTACCTTTGCGGAATTCAATGAAGCACAATTTAGTTGGGGAAGTCATCATCCTTATTTAAACACGTACAATCCGGGGTGGCAGAACCGCCTAAATTTTTATTGGTATAACAATGTAAGGACTCGTATGGGACATCAAAACGTATTAAGATTTCAGCAAGATGAGTCCAGTTAATGGGATTCTAAAGTGGACAAGATCCTAGATAAGCTCGTGAACATAGAAAAGGCCCAGAAGAGATTGGAAAAGAAGTTTAAGCTGGTAACGGAAGGCCATTCCTCTTCTATTCACAACATATAGGTTTGAATGAGACAACTTTTTAGTAAATTTTGTAAGAGAAGTGTGGAAAACTGTCTGCACAGTATGAAAGTAAATTCAATAGAGCCACGTAAGATGATCACACTAAGTTGTGGGGAAGAGTTAAGAGAATCAACAGATAGAACAATTGAAACCTACCTTGTAGAAGGCCAAGAGAAGCATAAAAAGGATGGAGAAAAGAATGAGGACCCTCTATACATTCTTCCTCTACCTTGTACACCAAAAATACCATTTCCACAAAGACTCCAAAAGAACAAAATGGATACCCAATTTGCAAGGTCTGGAGAAAAGCTAAAGAAATTAAAAATTACCCTGCCTGTTGTGGAAGCTTTAAATAGCACACCCACGCACGCAAAATTTCTTAGGGACTTATTCTCAAACAAGTGGACTTGGATGATAATTAGTTGGTAGCCCTAACAGAGCTCCTTAATTACTAACCACATGTCTTTACCATTGACAGATCTAGGGAGTTTTACAATACCCTATTTATTTGGTAACTTAACGATTTTAAAATGTTTATGTGACTTAGGTACACATATTAACCTTATGCCTTTGTCAATTTTTAAGAAATTAAGGATGGGAGGTATGAAACCAACTTCTATGCTTATTTAATTGTCAGACCAATTAATTAAGAAATTGTTAGGCTTAGTGGAGGATATACCTGTAAAAGTAGACAAGTGTATCGTCCCTGTGGATTTTTTCATGCTAGACTTTGAAGATGATCAAAACTGTCTGTTGATCCTTGGCTTACCATTTTTTACCATCAGAAAAGCTTTTATTGATGTCCATGAAGACAACCTCATCCTTCAGATTGGAAATGAATAAGTGAAATTTATAATGAACAAGGTATTCAAGAATCCGAAGGAGAGTAACTCATTTAGGAGAATTGATGTGTTTGAATCTTCTAAAGAAAAAAGGACGAAGAACAAATGACAATGAACATAGAGCTTGAAGCATATAAGAAAATCTCTATTCATGAAGAGGAAGTTGAAGAGGAGATAAGGGTGACTAAAGAAGAACAAGAAAATATCATCCTCATATAGGGAAAATTGTTGTATCCAATAGCAGATTCAGGGAGTTTTGTTATTCCCTATTTTGTTGACAGTTGGTTGTCGTAAAGTACATTACTAAGCTTATTAGGTTTCCTTAATTTGATAGATTATGTCTTTTTCATTATCTCTCAACATGTAGCATATTTACGAGCTACAAAGTTGAAATTGGGAGACATGGGTGGTAGTAAGCCACTCATAATTGATCTTGGATGAGTTTTTGAAGGATGCAAGGTTAAGTTAATGACCATAAATTAGCACGTTTAGTAGTTATATTTAAATTTTTGTGTTAAGTTAGATTTGTTTTGAATTTTAAAAATAATTTTTTAATGATTTGGAATGGTTTGGGATTACTAATTCTCTTACTCTCTTTAAGCAATTATAAGATAGGACAATAATCTCAGGTGTCAAGCAGATTTGGTCTCAACACTATCGTCATCACCATCTCCTTCACCTTGAAGGTTTTATGTTCTGACCCTTTCTGTTTTCAATTTTTTCTTTATGTTTTTCTTATGTTTTTATGTTATGTTTATTCCCACCTTATGTGTTTTTGGTTGTTCTACTCACATTGAGGACAATGTGTTGTCCGACTGTGGGGAGGGTTACGTTGTGTGTATATATACTTTTATTTTGAATGTGAATTTTGCATATCGAATATTAGTTTGTTTAGGATGCATGATGTGATTCGTGTGAATGTGTTAAATGACTAGGACTTAACAGAATTGATTTAACTTTGAACACAGTCTTTTAGGTTGCGAAGATTCATTAGCTCATAAAATTAGTGACCCAGGTTACTTTAGCGAAATATAAATGTTAATTAGGTTATGATGTTAGTTTATTCACCCCATAAATTTGTAACATTCATTTATAATTTTAGGCCAATCGAATAAGTAGCTTAATTAGTACCTTTTTATGAGAATTACTAGCTAAAGAAATGAGGTAAATAATAATAGTTAAAAAAAGTGTAAACCATAAGAAAATAACTATTCCGCTAGCCTTTAGGGTATAAATAAAACTAGTAGCCAGTTGAGAATGTGATGTAGCTGTATAACCGGATCGACATGCATCACAAATGTGTGCCTTCACATCTAAAGGCTATATGACATTCCAATCAAGCTGTTTAAAAAAATATGACCTAGTTGAGTAACCGAATCTACATTCATCACAAATGTTTGCCTTCGCATAAAAGGCTAGGTTCATGTCAACCAAAATTAACAAAAACAGTGTTTTGTCAAATAAAATCTACCGATCTTGGTGAACAACTTGAATTTTCATGAAAACATACTTAAGGCATGGTTATATTTTTTATTGATTGAATAATTATCAATATGTGTGTACAAGTGATAAACTTGAATAAAATTAACATTTAAGGTCTGGATTAGTTGTATATTAGTCCAAGGTATTTAGATGCAGGTTTCACAAGTTAATAAGTTGGAATAACTTGAGAGATTTTGTTCGAAGTTAAATTAGTTTTGAGAAGTTGAATGCCATTGTCTCATTACTGTATTACCTACTTTTTTTTATATGTTATGTGTTTTACTTACTTTATTTTTGCTTGAGGACAAGAAAATGTTTAAGTGTGGGGATGTTGATATTCCTAGACTGTACAATGTTTTAGTAGGTAGTTTAGTATGTGTTTAGTAGTCAAATTAAATTATTAATGCATGTTTAGGTTAGGTTTCAGTTATTTATTTAGATAGTTGTGTTTTGAGTGTTTGGTGCGTTGGAGAACACTTTTAAGCTTCAATTTCGTGTGTTTGAGATGCTTTGATGAGTTTGCTACTGTTTCAGGGCTAATCAAAGAACGGAGGAGGCCTAAGCTAAAACAAAAGCCCATGATCGTGACCAGTAAGCCATGATCGTGATAGAAGTAGGTGAAACAAGCCACGATCGGGGCTCTATCTGCCACTATCATGATAGAAGGCTCATTCAGGGGCTGCGGTCATGGCACTATAGGTCATAATCATGGCCTGTATAATAGAACACGTGGATAGCCTTCCAGAATTAAATTTTTAAGGGACTTCTCGAACCTTTCGAACTCAGAAAAAGCCCTAGGGTTGCCTAAATTAAAAAAAAACCTATAAAAGGGTTAATAAAGAAACCCTAAAAGAGCCTCCATTTATGCCCTCTTAGGAAAGCTTCAAGGAGAGAGAAAGAAGAGAGAGAGAAGAGGAAGAAAAGGAGAAAGAGGCAGGTCTTCGTGGTTGCTAATTTCCCGAGGCCTCTCGATCCCCTTTCCACGTGTATCTCTTTCATCTTTGTATTCTTTTTCATTGAATATTAATATGGATATGAATATGTTTGTGGATTTGGGTTTGATTATGATATTCTAACTTTTCTTCGAGATTTGAACTTGATTCAATGTTAATATAGTCATTTTGTGTTATTTTGATTGAGTGTTGTGATTAATTGCAATACTTGCATATTTCGATATTAAACTGAGAGAGAGAACCAAATAAAAATGATTGGATTGGGTTAGTAATAGTTAGGCAATCCAATAGACCACATGATTAATCATATCGGTTATTGTGCAGAAAGAGATCTTGTGCGAGACCCGGTAGTCTATTAGAGGCTTAAGATCTAATTAAAGTTGTGGGTCTTTTGTTAATTGAGAGATTGAAAATTTCATAATTCAATTAGGGTTTATGATTTAGGGTTCAATGATTATAACTTGAGAGAGAGTAATCCACCTTATGATAGTCTAGAACTAACACCACAATAACACATAAATGACTAGATTAGCATTAATGATAGGAAAAATCCCCTCTCTCATAATTTGGAAACTTTTCTTGTGTGATTCTTATTATCAATTTGGTGTTACTCAAATTTGATTACTTTGTTTTAATTTTACAACTTCAATTTCAATCATTCCATATCCGATTGTTCACTTTTTTGTTTGATTTTTATTTTTATTTAATTTTCTTTTAGGCCTTAGATAACTTAGAACTCGATTAGTTCATCAATTCCTCGAGAGATCAACACCTCTTATACTACACTCATAACCCATTCGGCATTTTGAGGGTTTAAAATAGATTAGAACTTGCACTCAATAAAAAGACAAGAAGGAGACAGGAAAATGAAAACACAAAGAAGAAAGAACCAAGCTATATTGCTCACGGCGAAAGCTATGCATGGATTTGCATGGCCACCACCATCAGTCCATTTAATAATAACTTGGTAATTTATTGTAAGAGAAGTGTGCAGAGTGATGGTTGGATGATGGATGGCTATAACATAGGTGGATAGGCAAGGAGGAGCTAAATGGTAGCATAGTGAGAGCAAAACGCAGAAGAAGAAAGCAATGCAATAGGTGGATAAAAGAGGACCAAAATAGGAGTGAATGTAGATAAGCAAGGAGGACCAAAATGCAACACCATATGAAGTAGAACGGCAGCACAACCAAGAGATGAAACATAGACGTGTGGAAAAAAGAAAAACGTAGACGTTAGGCCAAAAGAAAAATGAAGACGTTAGGCTATAAGAATAAAAATGCAGAAATGGGATAGGGGTTTAAGGGTTGGTTTTAAAAAAATATATGGGGGTTTCCTTTGGGGATGTTTTTGGGGCTCAAGCAATTTTTCTTGGGAGATCTTGGTTTTAATGAAGGGAAGAGGCAAAGGTCTCAACCGTGAGAGACTTATGGAGGGGTAGCTTCTTGACACTAGTTCGGAGGCAACATCCATACCGATGACCCGATTAAGCATTCCTTTCATTGTTTTTCTGTTTCTTTCTCTCTTTAAAAATTGCTTATGTTATCCAACGATTATTGTTTGGGTATTGTGAAATGATGATTTTAATGCGTTCATTGGATGATTTTATTACAAACCCATTGCTAGAATATTCAATATAATCCTTAATTGTTATTTTGAAATTCATTTGTAGCGACTAATGGTTTGTAATAAGTAGGGATAACATAACCTAGGTTAAATGACGCATCACATGTTGTTGTTGCCTTGATTAATCGATTTACCTAATTTGTAATGCTACTGTCTAATTAAATATAGAGATCGTATCCTAAGTTATTTGGTAGTTAGGTTTAATTAATGATCGTATCTTAATTAAACAAAACCTAAGGAAAAACTCAGGTTAATAGAATAATCCACTATTAATAGTTTTTAGGAGAGGTTTAAGAACAACAAATCATTGAACTATGTTTAATTGGGTGTAGCTTGAGATTAAACCAAAGAACCGGGTCCCTACTGACTTTCCTACTTTCATCATATTTTATGTTTTTTTAGTTTACTTTTGTTAGTTAGTTTAGCTTTATTTTATTTTCTTATTTTTCAAACCAAAATCTCCTAAAACTAAACACTGATTAATTTCATTTCGAAAGCTTTACACACACTCTCTGTGGGATCGACCTAGACTCACCACTGTTATAGTAGTAGTCTAGTTTATTTTATGTAATGTTACGACGCGCTACCAATTTTTAATAGTTTTATGTTTTAAAACTTATTTAAAAGATCAATCCTCCAATATTATATAATTTATGCTTCAAATTGAATTTTTTGTCATTTTGGGCATTTTGATTTTCTTCAATTTTGTGAAGAATTTCATAACATTATGTTAAATTGGTGATTGATTAATGAAGTTAAGATTAGTTTTAATATTTTTTTACTCTTAATTATACTTAAAGTTGTCCAAATATGCGTTAATTTCAAATTTCGCAAATAGTCAAAAAATAGGGATTTTGTGATAGTCGTTGAATTTTGTTAAAATCATATTAAACTTCTTGTTTTTGTAAAATTGACGTTGAAATTTAACATTTTTGTGATTAAAGTGGCATATTTTCATTTTTCAATTGTTTAAACACTTTTTAGTCAAAATTCTAAATTTTATGAACTTTTTGATTTGTTTTACATAAATTGAGTGGTTTTAACTTACTTTAAAATAAAATTGATAGGGTTTTGACATATTTTGAGACCAACTAAGTCATATTGTAGTTTATTGTAGTTTGGATGATTATATAGAAGCATGCTTTTCTTGTAGGTTGTTGATTAATCATTATCCTACACTCTTTACCATTTTATAAAGAGAATTTAGGATCCAATCGTTTCTTGGAGCTTTAAGATCCTATATCACTTCTCTAATAGAGCTTTAAGATCCTCCTTATAAGTGAGAGCTTTTAGTAGTCTTCATCATATGACCATTTCCCCTTTTGTAGGAGTCTAGAATTTTAGTAGGACTCATAAAGCTAGATCTCGTTCACTACTTCTCCTCTTTTTAATTCTCAATCCATTAAGAAGAATGCTTATTTTAATACTAATTTTCTTGAGTTTGAAGCTTATATTTCTCAAGAACTTCACCTAAATAAGGCTATCCATCCCAATTCATTGGAATTTTATAAGGCTTAGGGGCTTGTTTTCCGTTTCATTTATTAGAGTTAGGATTCTTTTCTCTTAAATAACTATAAGATCAACCTTACTAATGTGATACTTTTCCACTATAATATTAAAGATGGCAAGTAAGGTACTATAGGAGTTTTTCATTTCCCATGTTCATAACATAAAGATCCTTTTTACTCCATAAGTTCCTATTGACATTTTTGTTATCCCCATTCTTGAATGAGTGACACAATATGATTTCTTGACCAAGCATTTATCCAATAAGCCTTTTGTCTCATTTCATTTTTCATTCGAGGCAACTTTATTTTTAATAAACCTCCAATCGGTCAAGTTCGTAGAAATTCCAAGGAATTTAGAGATTTTTATACTTCAATTAGGTTTTAACATCTCTTTATTAATTATTCCTTTATTTATCTGATGGATATATTATCGATTTAGCGTATAATGACTTATGGTTTCTTTCCATGCTTATAATGAGTGAAAGAATCAATCTTGTCCACTTCATCTTTTGCAACATATTCTATTTCATAAATGTCAAGAAGAAGCATTAAAATATGACTTATGCTTCTATCTTTGGTCTTGTCTATAAGCATTTACAAATTCCCTATTATGATTACAAGTATTTTTGATGTAATTTAATAATTTTTTATCTTAAAACTATTAAACTTTAATTTTTCAATAGAGTCATGACTTATATGCTCAAGAAATAGTAGAGACAATAATCAAAATAACATTAAAAGTATGATGATTAACAAGAGAATCCTCCCAATGATGATACTTCATCAAATAAATTAGAGTTATACTATAGAGATGCACTTCAATGACGAGAGTACCGATTAGGTTACTCCATCCAATTGATCTTTCCAAACTCTACATAAATTTATTTTAGCTACGACCTTGTATATTGAATTATTAGACAAGAATTTAGTTCATATACGCTTATAACTCAAGCTACTCTAAGGCTATATTAGGCATGAAAATTTCTATCCAATCCTTTGATGTCAACAAGTTAAGCTTGAATTGAGTGGATTTTAAGCATCAGGGAGTGGCCTAAATGACCTAATCCCAGCCCTAATATGATAATATTTTATAGTAGCCCGAGCAGATTCTAGCTTAATTAGGCTTCAAGCCTAACTTAGGCTACCTTATGAGGGAGTTAGGTTACATTAATTGGGAACAGATCTAGCCTGACCCAACTTATTGTCATGCCTAG
The DNA here is from genome assembly GCA_027568935.1 of Erythroxylum urbanii. Taxonomy (NCBI): domain Eukaryota; kingdom Viridiplantae; phylum Streptophyta; class Magnoliopsida; order Malpighiales; family Erythroxylaceae; genus Erythroxylum; species Erythroxylum urbanii. The sequence continues at coordinate 3,189 of JAOQML010012223.1, read as the reverse complement.
GCAAGATCAATTCACTTTAAGATATCGCACTGATTTGTTCGAAGAATTATTTAAATTTCTCCATTCTCCATTACCTTTAACTCTTAAATCAATTATAATTATCTTTTTTGTCATTTTTATGTTATTAAAAAAAGGAATACATATAGATATATGGGATGCATTTATTTAAAGGATGGCGATATTGCTCATCAAGATACATTTTCAAATATGTATTTCATTTATGATTACATAGATTATAGCATACTAATTTTTAACATATTTTATATGATAGTAATATTTTTGATATACTATTATGTCACTTAAATTGTGTGTATGCCATTTGATCATGTTAATCTTTCTTTCTTCATTACTTGATTATCATACTTGGCTAAATTATTCCTTTGAATGGAAAATTTATTGAGTCTTCATATTTAAAAGTGTAGATTTGATCAATTAAAGATGCATAGATTAAGGGTAATTACATATTCATATAGGTAGAAGTTATGTGTAATTAGTATCAATTTCATTATTTTACCTAAATATCATATTATATCTTGTTATCACTAAAAAGGAGAAGCTTATTGAACTAAAGAAGTTCTAATATATGCTTTGATGATAACAAAATATAATTTGTCCTATATTTTTTATTCAAATATATTAGTCAATAATTTATACAATCTAATGTGAATTATGGAGATTTATAAGATGAATGATCAAATGGACACATTGTGAACATTATCGCGAAAGGTGGAATATTAAAAGATAACTAAAGTTAAAATGAAGCAATCAAGATAATTTATGAACTTCAAGATAATAAAATTAAAGAATAATTCAATCAAATTAAGAACAAAGAAGATATAATATATTTTCATTTTATATATGCCAAGACATAATATTTATGCATTTTACTTATGCATTGTAATAATTAAATAAGAGTTGCTTTGATTCTAGAGAGAGAAGCTCCTGCTTCTCTCTTATTTCTTTCACATGGGCAACTTCCTAATTGTCCAAACTCTTCCTTTTTGTGAACTATTTCATTCTCTACTTTTTATAGGCTCCTTCTTCCCTAATAGCTAATCTCTTAGTCTCCTTTACTTTATTTTTTCTTCTCTCTTCCCTTCTACTTCCTCACTTGACACTTTAGTCTTCTCTCTTAGTCTCCTTGCATTCTATTGATTCCCTTCTCTTTACTCTTAACTATTCTTAGCTTCCTTCCTTTAGCCCAGTTGCTTGTCTGTTCTTCGTACTCCATTCTTGCTATTTTCTTCCCTCCTAGGTTTTTTTACAATTTTTTATCCTTTTACTTTTCCTTGGTGCTTTTTCCTTTTTTAGTAATGTCAAGTAATGTGCTTCTTTCCTCATTAGAGAACTTTTCATCATGTTTCCTCTCTATTGTCACTTTAACCCTCTTTAGTCCTTCCTCCTTTAAGGCCCTCAATCCTTCTCTGACCTCTAATGATTCTTGTAAACCCTCTTACCAACAAACTTGGACTTAAGTAGTAAAGGATTCTTCCCCCTCCTTAAAACCATATTTCTATCCATACCTCAATTGAATACAAAATAATAGTAGCTCCAAGTCTTGATATTTTAAAGGTAGGTATCACCAGGTAGGAGGTCACTACGATTAGCTTCTTCATAGAAAAGATACCTCTTAGAAAAGATACCTCCTTTTCTTTCTTTGAATATATGGGCTCAAAAAAATTGTAAGGAACTTTATCTTACAGAAGTACTCATCTATTAGGATAATTTGTTCTTCTTCATGTTTAACACACCTTATCAAGCTCAAAAGGTTATTGGAACAAAACTATGGGTCTTCAACAATAAGCCAATAGTCATCAAAAAGTGGAGACCTAGGAATAACTTACAAAATTGGAAGCAAAGTTTGATTCTTACTTAAAATAATATACATAATATTCTAATGGAATTTTAGACTATAAAAGAGATTAATCATCTTACTAGTTGCATTAAAAAACCCTTGTTCCTAGATGAGCTGCATCTACTTTGAAGATAGTAAATTATGGTAGGATATATTTCCTCACTAATAGTTATAAGAGTCTCTAAGATTTTACTTCCTTTATAAGAATTGATGATGGAGGAAAATCTCTTTGAGGATGAGGTAAGGGTCTCTTACTCCTAAAGACCATATATCTCCTCTTTAACAAAAGTGATACCCCACTAGAAGGAAGCTTGTAACAGGAAACTTCCCAGAGTTAATGAATATGGAAGCAGAAGCTATGAGCTCTAAAAAGGAATATGCGAAAACTATGGTGGTAAATATGGGGAATGCCCTATATGGTGAAGTTACTACTAAGATAAATATACAGAATGCTTCTTCTCAGCCTCAGTTAATTTACAACTTAAATCATATCCAATATAAGGAGGCTACTTTAGCTAGTGAGAAGATTGATGACTTGGTATTAATATGATAATTCAAGCAATTCTAGTTTTTTATAATGATATTCCAGTTGAAACAATTCCTACAAGTTATTTTAATACTATCTTAATAGGTTTAAAGGTAGCGTATCCTCCTATCCTCTATCTTATCATTCATATCTCTACCAAAAGACCTTCATCCTTAGATTTCAAACCTCTGATTGAAAGAATTCAAAGAAGAACTTCAAGTTAGTGCAACAAAAATTAAACATTGATTGGAAGAGTATAACTAATTAATTTAGTATTCATTAACTTGTATGCTTATCAGTTAGCACGTATTTTCTTCCTCATTAACATAATTAAATACATAGAAAGTATCATGAGAAAGTTTCATAATTCAGTTGATTTAAATAGGCATGTTTTAATAAAAGTTAAATGGAAAGAACTATGCTTAGCAAAAGTTAAGGCAGGTCTTAAGATACTTGCTTTTAGAACCACTAATAAAGGTCTTACGTTTAAGAGAATATAGAGGTTGTTTATAGATAAGTAGCCTTTAGGCTAAATGTCTACTTACACACTATCTTAGGAACAAAATCTTATGGTCTATTAAACTAAAACATGACTCCTTTTAGACCATGTTTAACTAATCAAGCTAATGGAAGTAGTAAAAAATATCTACTCAGTACAGGATTGGCAATGGGTGTTTCTCTTTCTTTTGGCATGACAAATAGTCTGTCCTTGGGCTTTTGAGCATGATTGATTGTAACACCCCATTCCCGCTGGATCCGAACCCGATATCGATGGTGATACCCGAATCCGTGCCCTGCGAGGATGGCA
>JAOQML010012205.1:0-12217 GCA_027568935.1 Erythroxylum urbanii | reverse complement strand
GTTTTTAAATTTTGGATGTTTTCACAAAACAATAGGTTAAGGCTCAACAGGGGTAGTAAGGGATAATAACAGGTAGGGACCTTTCTCGGTGCAAATTTCACACAATCCCAATTGATGTTTTACTTAATAATCTACTAAGCTTGTGGAAGGGTAGGATAAAAGGGTTTAAAGTTTTTAAATTTTGGATGTTTTCACAAAACAATAGGTTAAGGCTCAACAGGGGTAGTAAGGGATAATAACAGGTAGGTCAGTTAAGCCAAGGGTTAACACAAAAAGGGCCTAGATCATCTCTATTAAGCATGCATCTAGTAGACTCAAATCGATTCAAAGCAATTTCTGAAGGTAGTAACCTAAGGAATTAACACTCAACAAAGAAATGAGATGACTATAGATGGAGTCATATGACTCAATCCTCACTTTAGCTTAAATGAAAACTCATTATGCATCTCTACACTATCTCATTGTTCAAATGTTAATTTGTGACTAAGCTTATGTAACTAACTAATTTTCATCACTCTATATGGTTCACTTTCTACTCAAGCAGCCTAATCCGAGTTTAAGCATGCATTCAATCTAATTCCAACTACATGACAAAATCTTATGGCAATATTTATCAGAGTGACTCAAGTGAAGTTCCATTGCTAATAGAAAACACCATTACTGACTCCAAGCAAATGATATGCCTAATATGCATCCTATTCAACACAATGCACACAATGCAATTAAGAACGACGATGTCACCTCCCCACATTTAAAGATCACATTGTCCGCAATGTGACAAGTCAACCCCCAAGTGAGTGAAAATGACAATAAACTAAATAAAATAAAAATGAAAACAACTCAAATACAAGAAATTGAAATCAACATATGATAGCAAACTAAATAGACCAAAATGAATTCACACCAAAATTAAAGAAATTAAAACTAAACAAAAGAAATTAAATGCAATCATATAAAAGAAATAACAAAATTTAAAAGTTAAAGGGTAAGAAAAGCTTATTCAAATAATGGTGTTGACAGTAATGGCATAGGAGCTTCAAAATTGTCTCTCCTACAGAAGTTAACGAACCTTCTCTTCAAGCTTCGTTATATGTAAATTCTCCATATTAACATTATAAAACACACCCAAAGCACAAACAATATAAGACATCCCAAAAAAACAAACTCTGTTTATTAATCACACTAACTATTGATCGAAAAATCCTATAAGGTGTGTTGATTTTAATTTTTCGATCCATGCAACATAAAAAGAACAGTTCTTTTGCTGAGCATTTGTTGCTTTCCATTTTATTAAACATAATCAAACAGTGTAAAAGTAGATGATCAACACTTTAGATTAAAGAATTGGGTATATTGCGTGAGTCAAATTGTTCCACACCGGTGAGAGTGTTCTAATAAGAATCAATATCAAAATCACTGTGACCATCTACAACTTTTAGTTTCGATAAATTGAAAATTCCACACATAATAGGATAATCAAGTTTAAAAACATTTCTACCTAACCTAAACCAAAACACATCCATTTTTGGGCTATACCGGACGGTTGTGAAAAACTCTAAGTTTATAGTAAAATAAATAGGTACATCGCACCGAATAAACCTATTCCACCCTATGTTTGCAGCTAATTGCTCAAGTTGTAGTCTCACTCCTATGTTCTTTAGCAATTCAAAATCAAAATACCTAGATGTGACTATTTGTCTATTTCTAAGGTCATGGAAACGCGTACCTTCTTCTTTCGAGTAAACTGGGAAGAGAGAGCCGTAAGTTGTCGCTAAATTATGATTGCCTCCACTGGAAACTTCACAGTATAATTCATCAGTTAGGTCGGTTGGTCCCTGAACCATCCTCATCCTTGGTGCCATTATAAGAGAAAAGTGAGAGAAAAAGAGTGAAGTTCAAATTTTAAAGAGAGAGAGAGCAAAATCTTACCCAAATCCTTGTGTTTTTTAATGATTAATGCATGAAAAGATGAAAGGATTGTAAGAATAATGAAAGAGTTGAAGAAAATACCAAAAATCTAGAAGAAAATTAAAGAGTGTTAGAGAGTGGGAGGAGAGAATTTCATCGGTTAGAGAGAGAGGAGGTGAAAATTTGAAGATAAGGTAACAGAAAAAAAGGGGAGGAAAACTAGTTTCCCTCCCGATAGGATTCCCACACTTGTGGGAATTCCCACAATTCCCACGAGCATAGGATTCCTCTCCAGAAACTTTCTGGAGAGGATTCTCACGTTTGTGGGAATCACCACAATTCCCACGGGTGTGGATTCCTCTACAGAAACTTTTTGGGAGGATTCCCACGTTCATGGGAATCACGACAATTCCCACGAACGTGAGTTTTCTCTCTAGAAACTTTCGGAGGGATTTCCCACACTCGTGGAAATCACTTTAATTCTCACGAATATGGGAATTAGTGATCCTCACAATTTTAAACCTTCTTCTAAGCTTAAATGAATTCTCCATGATCCCAAATCCTACAAACACCTCAAGATAATATCATCAACATGAAATTTGAAAAGAAAACAAGTTGAAATTCAAACAAAATCAACATGAACATCAATCAATCTTAATTAAAAAATGATCATAACTAAAGAAAGCAAACAAACAAATAGGTAAACCAAATAATTAAAAGGAAATAGAATTCTATGCCTCCCATGCTGTGCTTCTTTTAACGTCGGTAGCTTGACGCTCTTCTTTCATTGGAAACTCATCCAGGATCAATTATAAGTGGCTTGCTTCCACCTTTTTCATTCAACATCAGTTTTGTAGCCCGTAAGTAAGCTACAAATTGAAAAATGAACAGAAGGACAATATTGATAAAGTTAAGCAAACGTATTAATTTCATTAATGTCCTTTTCATTAATAAACTGTCAATAAAATAAGGAATAATAAAACTTTCTGAATCTTACATCGAATCAAACAGTTTGTTCTGTGTGAAGGTGAGTTGCTCTCTTTCTTCCTTAATCACCTTCGTCTCCTTTGCTTCTTCCTCTTCACGAATAGATACTTTCATAACTTCTTCAAACTCGGTGTCTGTTGCATCTGTTCTTTGTCTGCTTGTTTTTTAGAAGATTTGAACAAATCAATTGTCTTGAATGAGCTACTATCCTTTGGATTCTTAGATAAATCATTCATGTTAAATGTCTCTTGATCATCATCAATCTAAAAGATAGAATTCTTTTCATGAACATCTACCCAAGCTTTTTTGATGGTCACCTTTGGTATATCAAGAACTGGTGGATAATAGGGAGGGTTAGCATTCTTTTCTTCAATCTCCTTTTTTTTGTCTCTTGTTCTTTAATAAAGTAGGGTTCAACATGGTGTTCCACTGGTTCTTCTAGTTCTTCCTCATTCTTAAGTGTGATAGCTTCATATTGCTCTAATTGATGTAATTCCATATTTCTCAGAGATTATTCCACACTTCTCTTACAAAATTCACGGGAAAGCTGTCTTACTTAAATCTCCAGGTTGTGAATAGAAGTGGCATGATTTTCATGAATTTGTTCGAATTTCTTTTCCAGTCTCTTCTGACTTTCCTCCTGGTTGGAAAACATCCTCTTCTGGTTCTTTTCCTGAGCTGCCAGTTTGGAACCAAACATCTGAATAAACTTGTCTAACTTACTCTCCATCGCTCCAATTCATTCTTTTTGAAATTCAAACAGGTCTTGATGTCCCATGTGAGTACTTGCATTTTTGAACCAATAAAAATCTGGGTGGTTCTGCTATCCCGCAGTATACGTGTTCCAATAAGAATCGGTACTTCCCCAACCATACTGCACTTCATTGTAATTTGTAAAAGTTCCTTGCTCCCTATGATAATTATCTTCCATCATTGTTCTTTATATTTCTTCTTAGCATCTAGCTCTTTAGATTTCTCATTCCTCATTCCAAGATGTCTTGATGTGTCTCTACTTTACGCCCCAAACTTCTTCTTTACTAATTTCTGTCGATCTTTGCGTACTCCTTGTGTTCATGCACCTGCAAATACACAAGAAAAAGTATCAAAACTCTTAAATCAAAGTAATCTAAATTAAACACGATGCTCAACAATCAATCCTCGGAAACGGCGCCAAAAGCATGTTGATGGTAAAACCTATTTATTTGTTTTATGCTCAAAAATCGTAAGTGAATAGGTCGTGACTTGTAATAAAAAGAGTGGATATCGATCCCACAAGGATTGATGCCTAAACACCCCTTAATTTAGACACAACTTTGTTTAAGAAACTAAATTATAAAATGCAAATAATCTGGAAAATTAAATTAAAATTAAAAGACTGATGTAAATAATGGGCAATACCGAATTGTAGAAAATTTGAATTTAAGAATCTAAATACTAAAGATTACTTTTTTCCTATTTTGTCTCCCTCTTATTTTATCGATTTAATTATATCTCACCCTAGATTTCTGAATATACTAATTACCCTCTCTCAAGGTGTAACTATTTATCCTTAATTGAATTAACGGGAATCAATTGGACGATTTCTTAACCTACCCAATGACTCTACCGATTCAATTAATTATCAAACTATCCTATGTGTGATCAATTAACTAGTCGAGATCTCTCTTCTAACTATTTAATTAACGTGATGATTGCTAGTCTATAGGTCGCCAACTCTTATTATACAATCCTACACAAATTTCATCTCACTCACTCTCTCGATTTGTTGCAAGATGACAATTAAAAACAACAATTAACAAAGACAACCGCATTATATTCAATAAAATAGGAGTTCAACATAATAGTTCCAAAAATAATCCTTAAAATAAAATCAGCCTAACATGGTCTCCATAACATCATCAACATTCAAATAATCCATTTTTACAAAGAATAGAAGATATTAAAATGACAGAAAATTGAATAGAAGGACTCCTTCTCTTCTTTACCAAAATTTGGAATTTTGGTGTTGATCTTGATGATGATCCTTGTCTTCAATCCTTCCTTAATGCTCCAAACACGTGTTTTCACTCAAGGATGGTGTTTTTATAGGTGGGTGTCGTCTCCCCCTTAAGATGGAGGCTAATTTTGGTGTTGATCTTGATGATGATCCTTGTCTTCAATCCTTCCTCAATGCTCCAAACACGTGTTTTTCACTCAAGGATGGTGTTTTTATAGGTGGGTGTCGTCTCCCCCTTAAGATGGAGGCTTAATTCTCATTTTATAATCCAAAAATTCTAAGTTTAATGAAGCCTCGCAGATTGCCTCGGATTGTAATTCCCAAGCTCGTGGGAATTGGCATGATTCCTATGAGCATGGGAATTTGTCACAGATGCATCTCTCATTTTCTTCTGTAATTTCCACGTGATGTGGGAATTGGTATGATTCCCATAAGCGTGGGAATTTGTCACAGATGTATTCCTCATTTCTTCTCCTCTTTGATCTTTAGTTCACCCTCCAAGTTGCTCCTTCCTTCTTCCTACCTAAAAATAGTCAATTCTTACCCTCAATTAACATCAAACACACGAGAACAACAATGAAAATCAAACTTAATGAAAACATACAAAATGAATCCTAAATTAGAACAATAATCAACAATTATGCTAGAAAATGCATGTCAATTATCTATAAAAACATATCCTAATGCACACCTATCACAACCCTCCCCACACTTGGACAACAAATTGTCCTCAATGTGACAAGAAGAAACAAACAATACATAAGGTGGGAATAAAAATAACAAAACAAGAGAAACAAAAGAACAATTGAAAATAACAATAAAAAAATACAAAGGTTAGAGTATAGAACTCATCATGGTGATCAAGGTGGTGATGGTGTCAGAGATGTTGAGACCAAATCTTCTTGACATCGAGATTGCTTTCCTTTCTTATAATTGATTCAAGAGAGTACAAGAATTAGTAATCTAACCCATTTCAAATCATTAAGACTTATTTATATAATTTAAAACAAATCTAGCTACACAACAATTTAAATCTAACTACTAAATGTGCTAAGTTATAGTCATTAGCTTAATCATGTATCTTTCGAAACTCAACCAATATCAATTATGAGTAGCTTGCTTCCACCCATATTTCCCAAATTTAGCTTCTTAGCTTATAAATAAGCTACATGTTAAAAGATAATTAAAAGGAAAATATTGAGAAAATTAAGATAACCAATTAAGTTCAGCAATGTCCTTTTTATTAACAAACTGCCAATAAAATAAGAAATAACGGAACTTTTTGAATCTTCTAATGTAACCAACAATTTTTCATATAAGAGGGTGATTTGTTCTTATTCATCTTCAGTCATCCTCACCTCTTCTTCTGCTTCCACTTTATGAATAGGGACTTTTATATCTGGTTCAAGCTCTATGTCCGTCGTCATCTATTCTTCTTCTTCTTGTTCCTTAAAAGATTTGACCACATCAATTCTCCAAAATGAGTTATCTCCTTCGGATTCTTTAATACCTTATTCATATTGAATTTCACTTGCTCATCACCAATTCGAAGGATAAGGTTGTCTTCATGGACATCGATTAAAGCTTTTCTGATGGTAAAAAATGGTAAGCCCAGGATTAGGGGACATTTTTGATCATCTTCAAAGTCTAGCATGATAAAATCGACATGGATAATAAGCTTATCCACTTTTACAGGTACATCCTCCACTAACCTTAACAGTTTCTTCATTGATTGGTTAGCCAACTAAATAAGCATAAAAGTTGATTTCATATCTCCCATCCTTAATCTCCTAAAAATTGACGATGGCATAAGGTTAATATTTGTAAGTATTTAGTTGTATTGGTAAACATCAACCTAAAGTAGAAGGCGAAAGCTAATGCAGAAGGATTGAGAGTTGTAGGAGACCACTACGACTCATTTATACGACAACCTTTTTTTGTTTACTCTGTTCCTTATTTGTTGCATTGTTCTCTGTTGTTTATTAGATTTCTTATTCTGTTAAGTTAACTGAACCTATACTCTGTAGCTTTTGACAGTTTATCTTAGTTATTTACTTAGTTTACTGCTTGAATACTTCACTTATATTGATAAAGCTGGAACTAAAGTGTTTAATGATGATGAATCTTGTGACATCCATGATAGGCTGATCTCTTTTTCTTAAGGATTAATATAGCTATTTTAGTCAAATATGCATGATTGAAGGATTGTGTTGTTGTCTTATGTTTGCTATAGTTTCTAAACTGAATGAATATAATAGCATAAGCAAACTTTACATCATTTTAGTATTAAATGAAGGATCGAGAAGAGAAGTTTAATATAGAACTAGAAACTATAGACTCTTAGGTTAATAATTAGAAATATATTAACTTAAGTGGTAACTATTAGTCGAGTTTCCATAATTAATTTAGATAATAACTTGTCAAATGCGAAAGATTTAGTCTATTATTTGAGTTGATATTAAGAATTTGACTATTAATTTTAATAAGACAATTAACCAATCTTTTCCCTTAATCGTGCATAGTAGATTAAATCAGTGAAATTAATTCTTAAGAGTCTTCCATTTCGATTAATCTATTTATCTTTATTTTCGATTGAATCATTTTACTTCTCATTTTATATTTTGTGATTTTCTTTAAAACTTTCACTCAATAATTCAGGATAGAGTATTTAGAATTTCATTTTTTAATTTAAAATTAATTTTAGTTGACCAATTTCACTTCCGTAGGAAACGACCCTAGGTAATCACTACAACTACCTCGTATATTTATGAGTAGGATGGCCTAAGTAATTTTTAGAATTTTTTAGGCACAACAGGAAACCATTTGATTATCATCCCAAGTTCACTTGTTTGAGAATATTCCTTTAAGAAATGTTGCGTAAGTGGGTGTGTGATAGGTGTGCATTAGGATATGTTTTTATTGGTAATTGACATGTGTTTTCTAGCATAATTATTGATTATTGTTCTAGATTAAGATTCATTTTGTATGTTTTCATTAAGTTTGATTTTCATTGTTGTTCTTGTATATTTGATGTTAATTAAGGGCAAGAATTGACTATTTTTATGTAGGAAGAAGGAAGGAGCAACTTGGAGGGTGAACTAAAGATTAAAGAGGAGAAGAAATGAGGAGTGCATCTGTGACAAATTCCTATGCTCATGGGAATCATGCAAATTCCCTCGTCACGTGGGAATTACTGAAGAAAATGAGAGATACGTCTGTGAAAAATTCCTACGCTCATGGGAATCATGCCAATTCCCACGAGCATGGGAATTACAATCCGAGGCAATCTGTGAGGCTTCATTAAACTTAGGATTTTTGGACTATAAAAAGAGAATTAAGCCTCCATCTTAAGGGGAGACAACACCCACCTGTAGAAACACCATCCTTGAGTGAAGAACACATGTTTGGAGTATTGAGGAAGGATTGAAGACAAGGATCATCATCAAGATTCGAAAAAATAGCACATCAACACCAAAATTCCAGATTTTGACAAAAAAGAGAGGAGTCTTTCTATTCAATTTTTTGTCATTTTAACCTCTTCTATTCTTTGTAAAAATGGTTTATTTGATTATTGATGATGTTATGGAGACCATGTTAGGCTGATTTCATTTTAGAGATTGCTTTTGAATTATTTTGTCAAAACTCATATTTTATTGAATTGAATACAATTGTCTTTGTTGATTATTGTTCTTAATTCTCAACTTGCAACAAATCGAGAGAGTAAGTGAGATAAAATTCATATAGGATTATACAACGAGAGTTGGTGACCTATAGACTAGCAATCACCATGTTAATTGAATAGTTATAAGAGAAATCTCGATTAGTCAATTGATCACCCATAGGATAGTTTAATAACTAGTTGAATCGGTAGAGTCATTGGGTAGGTTGAGAGATCATTCAATAGATTCCCATTAATTCGCTTAGGGAAAAATAGTTACACCTTGAGAGAGGGTAATTAGTACGTTCGAAAATCTAGGGTGAGACACAATTCAATCAATAAAATAAAAGGGAGATAAAATAAGAAAAAAGTAATCTCTAACATTTAGATTCTTGAATTTAGATTTTCTGTAATTGTGGTATTGTCCATTTTTTACATTATTCTTTTAATGTTAATTTAATTTTTCAGATTATTTGTATTTAACAATTTTGGTTCTTAAATAAAGTTGTCCTAATTAAGCGGTGTCTAGGCACCAATCCATGTGGGATGTATATCTGCTCTTTTTTACTACAAGTCAAGATCTGTTCACTTGCAGTTTTTGAGCGTAAAACAAGTAAATATGTTTTACCTTCAACAGTATGCTCTTTAAAGCTTCCACAAAGTGCAAGGACAATTTTTCTCCAAACCTTGCAAATTGGGTATACAATTTATTCTTTTGGAGTCTTTGTGGAAATGGTAATTTTGGTATATAAGGTGGAGGAGGAATGTATGGAGGGTCCTCATTCTTTTCTTTATCCTTTTTATGCTTCTCTTAGTCTTTTACAGGGTGGGTTTCAACTTGTCTATTGGTTGATTCTCCTAGCTCTTTTCCACTTCTAAGTGTGATAGTTTTACATTACTCTATTGAATTTACTTTCATGATGGGCAGATATTTTTCCACACTAATCTTACAGAACTCCCTAGAAAGTTAACCCATTTGAACCTCTAGGCTATGAATAAAAGAGGCATGATCTTCTGTTACTTGCTTAAGTTTCTCTTCTAGTCTTTTCTGGGCCTCTTCCATGTTTATGATCTTGTCCAATTTAGAATCCCATGAACTGGATTCTTCTTGCTGAAATCCTAAGAGGCTTTGATGTCCCAAGTAAGTCCTTACTTTGTTAGACCAACAGAATCTGGGTGGTTCTACCACCCAGGATTGTATATGTTCTAATAAAAATAATGACTTCACTAACCAAATTGTGCCTCATTGAATTCCATAAGGGTCCTTTGCTCCCTATAATATATTTCCTCCATCATTTAACTTTTTAGACTCCTCATAGTTGCCTTGTGATGTCCAAATTGATGTGCCTTCTACTTTGCACCCAAACTTCTTTCTCTCCCTTTTTTATTTTTTTATATTTTTTATGATTAGGTGCGACAATCATAAGAGATGTTGAAAAATCCTTAGAATAAAAGAATTAAACTAATTTTACTAACTCGTCAACAATGGCACTAAAAACTTGCTGATGCTAAGTTTTAATCTATTTAAAACCCTCAGAATACTACAAGCGCACAAGTCATGAATTATAGTACGTGAGGTGTCAATCCTATGAGAACTTGTGAACTAATCTAATCTTAAGTTATCTAAGATTTAAGGAATTAATAAAATAAAAATAAAAACTGAACAGAAAAGTAAACATAAGAATATGATTGATAAAAAATTAATTCGTAAATCAACACGGAAATAAATCACTTGAGCAACATCAAATTGACAATGGGAAAATGCACAAGAGAATTTATTAAATTATAAGAGATGGAATTTTTCCTGTCTTCAATTCCAACCTAACCATTTATGTGTTATTGAGGTGTCGGTTCTAGATTATCAAAGGGAGGATTACTCTCTCTTAAGTTATAATCACAAACCCTAATTAAGTTTAGTACTGAATATGTAATCTCTCAATTACAAACAGCCTTAACCCTAACTAGTTCTTAAGCTTTCTAATAAACAATCAGGTCTCCCACAGGATCTCTCTCCGTACAATTACTGATTTGATTAATTGTGTGATCTATTAAATTATTTAACTCTAATTAAACAATAATCATTTCATATTTGATTCACTTTCTCGATTTATTACTGAAACGTGAAGCTATAGTAATAATCATAATACCCAGTTGCAGTAACATAAAAATAATTAGATTACCATCAAATCAAGTCAAAACCCTTAAAGAAAATTAGAATATCATCATTGAATTCAAATACATAAACATATTCATATCCATCTTACACATTCAATAAAGAAAGAACAAGATGAACGAAATTGTCACTTCGAAAGGGACCGAGATGACTCAAGAAGGGAGCAGCGTCACAAGCACTCTCCTCTTCTTCTCTTCTCCTTCTCTCTCTTCTTCTTCTCTCCTCTTTAAACTTTTCCCAAAATGGTATAATGGAGAGCTATTTTCTATGTCCTTTCTCTTTCTTTATATAGTATTTTCCACTTAGGGTAAGTCTTAGGGCTTTCCAGTGTTAAGTCAAGAGGACTTTACGATAACTAATTTTGATGACAATCAAATAATAGTAATGTTAGAAACAAAAGAACGTCTTTGACAACAGTGTTAAGTGCACAGACGAAGATATAGACGCAGACGCAAATATAGATGCAGACGCAGAAATAGACGCAGACACAAATATAGACACAGATGCAGATATAGACGCAGAAGCAGACACAAATATAGATGCAGACGCAAACGCAGACACAGACGCAGATGCAAAGACTATGCAGACGCAGACGCAGACGCAAACGCAAAGGCAAAATAGAAGCAAAGAAGACATAGACGATACCATGCAGATACACTAGCATGTCAGACAGTTAGTTAGTTAGAGTTAGTTACAGAACTAAACTAAAGGAGTAGTTATCTAGAAGCGGTTATCAAGAATCAAGAAGCCGTTATCAAGAACAAAGAAGTAGTTACAGACGAAGACTATAAATATTAGTCGTAATCAAAGATGTAAAAAAGAGGAGAATGATCAGAGACAGAAATACTGAGACAATTAGAAAAGCTAGATAATCTGAGAGAAAAGTCTTACTGTGCTTACTTAGAATAGAGCTTACATTACTGTAACTAAAGCTCACAAACTTTTTCTAGTGAGAGAAAGGAAAGGCTGATAGCCTGAAGAGGCTAAGATAGTAAAAGAATACTTTGTAAGAGACCTGAAGAGGCTCTGGAAGGAAAAGAATACTTGTAATTGTTTGAAGAATAGTGGAACACTCAGACGAACTCTGAGGACTGGACGTAGCCCACGGTTTGGGGTGAACCAGTATAAAAATCGCATTGTCTATTCTCTACTCTTTACTTTAGTTTACTTTGTTGAAACTTTTAGAGAAGTAATTTGCGATTCATCTACATAATAAGTAGTGATATTTTTCTAATAAGAAAGAAAAATTTTCTTTTTGAAGATTTTATATTAAAAAAGGAAGATACACCATTCAACCCCCCTTCTTGTGTATCTGGTTTCTTGAACTTAAAGATTTTACTAACGTGTGATTTACTTCAATTGGTATCAGAGCTCGGTTTCCTAGAACCACCTTTACAAAGTGAGGACAAAGATCCATAGCAGAATCACACGTGTTCATAGCTGAAGGTGCCTCCGTCATAAGACCTCCTGCGTTCAATGGTGAAGATTATCATTA
>JAOQML010012176.1:0-12218 GCA_027568935.1 Erythroxylum urbanii | reverse complement strand
TTTGAGTTTGTCAAGTTGAACCTTGCAAGAATCTTATCAATATAAGGTTCTTGAGACAAGGCCAACATCTTAGCTTTTCCATCTCTTTAGGATCTTAACACCAAGGATATAGGCAGCTTCTCCCATGTCCTTCTTATCGAAGGTGGAAGACAACCATCCTTTCATAGTTTTCAACAAACTTAACAACCCATTACTTACCATCAATATGTCATCCACATATAGAGTCATAATGGCAAATTTGGACCAAGAAGTGTACACATAAACATAATGGTCTTCATGCATCATCACAAACCAAAGTTTGTCATTGCATCATGAAACTTTAAGAACCACTGTCTTGAAATATTTTGTGCTCTTGACCCTTTTCAACAAATCCCTTGGGTTGCTGCATGTAAATCTCCTATCTCAAATCACCATTGATAAAGGCAATCTTTACATCCATTTAATGCTATTCTAAGTCCAAATAAGCCACAATAGTAAGTCATATCTGGTGGAATTGAATTTCACAACAGGAGAGAAGGTATCCTTAAAATCTAAACCCTTTTTCTGTGTGAATCCCTTGGCCAGCAATCGGGCCTTGTACTTTTCAATAGTACCATTATAATTTAATTTTATCTTGAGAACCCACTTGTTCCCAATAGCCGTTCTGCCAGGAGTTAATTCAGCTAAGTCCCAAACCTTATTGAGATGCATCGAATTCATCTGATCTTGCATTGCCATTAGCCATTTCTCTTTGTGAACACCTTCAAGAACTTCTTGCACATTACTTGGTTCATCAATCTTAGATGACACCAAGTTTACATCCCTCCAAAATCCACCATTCTTTTTGTGGTCCAAATTACCTATTTGAATGTCTCAAATTAGGCATAGGAGGAGGCTCATCATGATCTTGCCCTATCGCCTGATCATGTGATTCTTGAACTCCCTCAACTCCCTCTTGAGCTTGTTCATTAAGAACTTCTTCTTGTTGTTCATTAACGAGTGGAGATGTAGGAGGCACTTGAACAACTTCTTGTTGAGGAACTTCCACCACAAAAGGTGTAGTCGTTGATGCTTCCAAAATACTAGACTGACCTTGCACAAAGGTCTCAATCAATGCATCTAAATCACAACATTCACCAACTTTAGGCAACTCATCCTCAATAAAGTTGTCATTTGTTAATTCAAAGACATTTCCAATCTTACGACTTACGTCCAAGAACACATACCCCTTAGAATGCTTAGAGTAACCAAGGAAGGCACAGTTCGTCCCTCTAAGGCCTAATATCCCAAAAGGGTGATCTGTAGCATGTACATAAGTTGCACATACCCAAGGACGAAGATAGCTTAAGTTAGGAGTTTTCTTCGACCATAACTCATATGGCGTAGAATCAACAGACTTAGAGGGCACTCTATTCAAAATATGTGTTGCAGTAAGCAATGCATCGCCCTAATAGGCAATATCCAAGTTGGCCTTAGCCATCATGGATCGCACCATATCCATAAAAGTCCTATTCTTCTTTTTGGCTACTACATTTTGTTTTGGAGTCTAAAGAAGTGTGAATTGCCTCACAATGCGGTTTTGGTCACAAAATGCCTTAAAATCATTTGACATGTACTCACCACCACGATTAGTCCTCAATGACTTGATCTTCTTACCCAATTGATTCTCCACTAAGCGCCAGTATTTTTCAAAGCACCTCAATGCTTCACACATGGGTAAATCGAGTACAATCCTTAATGAATGTGATAAAGTACCTAAGTCCAAGTTTAGATACAATTCTCATTGGTCCACAAAGATCATAATGAACTAATTGTAAAGCTTCTTGACTTCTAGTTGCCTTGTCAAAAAGCTTTCTTGTGGCCTTGCCAACAAGACATGATTGGCAACTTGGTACAAAGACCTTGGACAATGATCCAAGTAAGCCACGTATGGCCAACTTAGTCATGCTTTCTTATCCAATATGTCCCAAATGCTCATGCTAAGTCATCTCAGTAGTAATCTTAGTTACATAGCAGCTAGAAGTAGCAACACTCACGTTCAATTCAAATAACCCATTGTTTACTGAACAAGAACACACGACTGCATATCTTTAATGATATCCATAGATTTATTAAAGAAATTCAAGCAATATCTGAACTTTAAAAAGGAACATACATAAACCAAGTTTCTACAAATCTTAAGTACATATAAAATATCAATTAACAACAAATGTCCATTGTTTAGAGGAACTCTACAAGTTCCTATCCCTTCTACTTCAAGGCTTGCATTGTTCCCCACAGAAACATGCCTTGCTCCCTTTGGCAACTTCCTAAAGGCCACAAACCAAGACTTTTCTTTGGCTATGTGGTCTGTTGCTCCCAAATCTATAATCCACAAAGAGTAAGATTCAGTTAAGTAGGTGCATGATACAACAAGCACAAATGAAGTAGAAAAGGGATCAGGTACCTTAGGAGGTGCTTTGCACTCATTTTCAAAGTGTCCTTATTGTCACTATTAAAGCACTTCAACTTGGCTTTGTTGCGCTTCTTCTCGAACTTTTTCAAGGTGGCACCGTTCCCATTGTCTTGACCATCTTTCCTTTTCTTCTTCCCTTTTAACTTGTTCTTGTGGGGAAAGGATGTTCCAGCAACATATACCTTTGAATGGTTCTTGAATGTCATCACCTCCGCCTCAAGCAGAACGTGCCTTGCAATGTCATCAAATGACTTGATTTGAGAGTTGTGGCATAAATTGACCTTCATCAATTGTCACTCATCATCAAGCAAGGAATGAATTATTTCTTGAACTTGTTGCTCATCAGTGAGCACATGACCAGCGGATTTGAGTTGACGAGTCATGTGTGACATCTCACGTAAGTGGGCACTTATGGTGTGGTCAGCCCTCCTACTGTAATTCTCAAACTTGAGAATCATAGCTCTTTATTTCTCCAAAGAAACATCTACATACTTAGTCTTGACTGAATCCCATATGACTTTGGCCAACTCAAGCATAGAGAAATCCACCATGAATTCATCAACCATGATACTCAAGAGAGTAACACGGGCTACATAATCTTTCTTATATGCCTCATAGGCATTAGATTTCCACCCAACACTGGTGGCTTGACTGTATGGAAGAGGACATCAAATGTATCTTGCTTAGTTAAGATGAATTAAACCTTTTGTTGCCAAATAGAGTAATTATCTCCATCAAGCTTGAGGTCTTTATTTAA
Organism: Erythroxylum urbanii; assembly: GCA_027568935.1. Lineage (NCBI taxonomy): Eukaryota > Viridiplantae > Streptophyta > Magnoliopsida > Malpighiales > Erythroxylaceae > Erythroxylum > Erythroxylum urbanii. The sequence goes on along the minus strand of JAOQML010012176.1, from coordinate 9,027 downwards.
TTCAGCAACAATATTCTTACATGCCATCTACATTGATGCAATTATTAGATGTAAGTGAATTTCTACCACAACAAGACTTAATCAAGAAACATGCATGAGAAACAACTATTTCATGCTAAAACATAGCAAAAGAAATGCATATAGCATTCAATTCGAAATATTTCAACATGCTCTCATTGTTTCACAAAAAATGCTCTCAATAAAGCCTTCAATTTAGCATGACAACTATCACACATATAACATATAGCAACAAATACATTCATATGTCATTATTATGATTGGACTAAAAAATATATATCAACATATTAGTATGTCAATTTTATGATCATAAAATCATTTCAAATCATGCTTTCAACTTGAAGCTCTGATACCATTTGTTTATTTTAGATCATAACTCAAATAAGAAATCTCAAGATTTCATATGCGTACAAGATCCTACGCTTGTCACTAAGAAGGGTAGGATGATATACTAACTTGAAACGCAGCGGAATAACTCCTTGTATGCTTGATGTTTTGCCTCCCTTATGTGGAGATCCATTATGGCTTCTCCTTCTTCTCCAACTCAGCATGGTTGGAATGGATGGAGTAGACCGATCTCATCACAATGCACTAAGGTCGAAATAGTTGCTAACTTGTGAAGGTAACAATCCTTATGGTTCACCTATAATGCTCTTAATAAGTTTAACAACTATTTTAGGGGAGAGTGCTTTAACGCATGAAGACTTAAAAGACAGGAGTGTTTTCGGCTCAAAGATGGGGAGAAGAGTGTAGTATTTGGCCAAAGAAAAAAAACTTCTCTCAAAGGAACTACGAAACTCCCTTTTAAGGGTCATTACTCTTCCAAGAGTTATGTCTCTTGGAAAAACATCATGACTCTTAGCCAAGGGACACATCCTTTGGCAAAGAGTCATGTATCTTCACTTAAAGTCATGATGGTACACTCATGACTGTTCATTCTTGTACATGAACCCCTTTTTGGCTGAATGGTCACAACCATTGGCCAAAACAACACACCCTTTCATCCAAAGTACATATACCTTAGTGAAAGAGTGTCATGTATGTTCATTCTAAGGCAAGGTACATGATGAATCTTCCCTATTGGTCTAATTCAACCTTTTGCCCGAATTCATCCTTTCTTGGCTGAATTCATGTATCCATGTAGACAATGAACTTGCACTCTAATTGCCTATATGGTAAGATGCATTATGGCGAGCTACAGCTCATGGCACACCCTAGTGTGCATTGTGCACTCAAGGATGCTAGATTGCTTCATCTAGCACCACCAATTTAACCAATTAAGCTTTGGGTTTTAACTCCAACTTATGCTCCTTAATTAGCTCTTCTAGCTTAACTAGTGTGAACACATTTATAGCTAGCTTTAATTCCCAAGAACCAAAAATAAGCTGAGGTAATCTCAATTGAGTCCAATTGAGCTTATCCCTAGCTTTGTAGCTATTAACTGGTTTTAATAAGCTCCCATGAGCTCACCTTAAGCTAGCTTTAGACACTTAAGCTAAGGGAAAGTCATGTCAAACCATTTATAGCTTACATGAGCTTCATTGAGCTCCCTTGATGGCCTTATGCAACAACTCATCTATGTCAAGGAAATTTTGCAACTTGACAATGGAATCAACTTCATGGCATAAACCATAAAGAAATCTTTTCATGGTAGCTTCCATGTACTCCTCAACATTAGCCCTAATCATGAAGATCTCCATCTCTTGGTGGTACTCTTCAACACTCATGGATCTTTGTCTCAATCTTTGCAGTCACTTGAACAAGTCTCGATAGTAATGACTTGGGACAAAGGGCTTTCTCACAATGGCTTTCATTTCTTGCCATGTGCAGATGGTCTTTCAAGATTCTACCTTCTAACTACCTGCAATTGATCCCACCAAATACTAGCATAATCACAAAATTCAACAAGTTTTATATTTTCTCTTCACTATATGTATGACACTCAAATACATGTTATATTTTTCTTTCCCACTCTAAATACAATTCAGGATCATTTTTTTCCTTGAAAGAAGGGATTTTCAATTTTATGTTGCCAAGAGTGTTGGGGCCTTCATCCTCTGATTGCACGTCTTCATCTTCTTCATGGAATGTCCTTTTGGGACCTTTGGAGTTTAATGTGGATTGGATGTCATCCAACCTAGCATTCAACCTCCACAATTGATCTTGCATAACCTTCATAAAGACATTGAGATCTTGCTCATATGATTCATCTTCTTGAGACATATTTTCAAATTACAAAATATTAGTGAACAAAAAACAATATGGACCTCACCACTTAACCTCATGTCTATACACTTAATGTATGCCAAACAACTAGTGTATCACAAAAAATTGGCTTTTTCTATAATGCAAACAATCTTGCCTTTTACCACTCAACTTGCTTTCTATAGGGTCCTTATTCAAAACGCAATCAAATAGAAGCAATCAAACCAAGTGGTAGCCAAGACTAGAATTCCAAAATAAAATTCTCAAATAATCAAAAGGGGAAGTAGGGTGTGGAAAATAAGGAAGAAGAAGTAAAGGAGACGAATATGCAAAGGGAAGGGGACTTGAAGGGAAAAGAGAGCTCAGCAACTCTGAAAAAAAGAAAAAGAAAAGGAAGTTAGCACTAAGAGTATTAGGAAAGAAAAATGATGGGAAATTACAAAGACTTGGAAACCAAGTAAAGGAAAAATAGTATAAAGAATGAATTAAGGAAGTGATTACCTCAAGGAAAGTCCCAAACTTAAAGCTAAAGGAAGATGAATGAGGCAAGAAATAAAATAGGAAACTAAAGGCAAAACATGAACATAATTGAAATAAGAAAGTGAAGCAAATAGGAAAGTAAGTAACTTCCAAGCAATACAAAAAAGGAAAGTACTTTCAATTCATGTTCAAGTAATAGGAAAGATGTTATCTTTACTTGATTGCAATTAGGAAAGCAGCAAATTTGGACTCCACTTCTCTAGAAATTGCAGCACACACTCTGATTGATTTTTTTGTTTTGTTTTGTTTTGTTTTTTGGGACTTCTACTTCTACTTCTTTTCTTTTTTTCTTCAAATAATTTGAAGTTCACATGAATAAATATGGAAACAAAAAAATGCAAAGCAATTTTTAGAAGTTGGATGCTCTCAATTTTCAACTTAGTGTAACTTGTCCAAAACGAGGAGAAAGAAGACATTCTAATCTTCAAGAAACACCTATTAATTAGCCAAAAATCAAACAAAAAGTGAACAAAACAATGTATTAAAAATGAATAGAGAAGAAGAACGAAAATAAACAACACAAAAGGATAGCAATTTAAAATCTAGCAACCAAAGCTCTGATACCAAATGATGTGAGACCCAATAGGAACTTTTCCTAGAGAACCTTTAACTAGATGGAGCTATGCCTGGGCACGGCTAGAATCAAACACACACACAAAAGAAAAAGAAACAAAATTGAAAAGATAGAAGCAGAACACAAAAAGAAAAGGGGTTGGAGGAATGTTGGTCAATGGAAAGAACCCTAAGAGAACTTGTCTCTTAGAACCCTAGCCTTGGGACACCACAAAGATAGACTATGCCTTTGATAAGTCAAGTATTCTCAAAGAATACAAAGAAAGCAAAAATGCTCTGAATAATACTCAATATCATTTCTGAACTAATCTCCCTTCAAAGTACATAGAGGTTGCCTATTTATAGGAAAAACTTTCTAAATTAATGTCCTAAGGCAGAAACTAAATGAAAGGAAACAAATCAACCCCTAAAATAAAAGGAAACAAAATAAACTTAGGAAAGGTTTTAACTAGATGACCTTATTTTAAGGAAAACAAAAAGGAAACTAATTAAAACATGATATGAACATATTAAACGTCCTTCTCCTTATTTTTAAGTGACACATGGTTGTCACATGGTATTTTACGTGAGTTCTTCCAATTGGACTCAATGTGGGCCTTTGGACACTTACTGTTGGACTTCGAGGAGTAAGAAAATGCCTCTCGGTCCTTTATAAGATGCAATCTAACTCAACAACATAGGCTCTATCTCTTGAAGGTTTTGGATCAAACAATTCAATGCTTGCTTCATTGCTTTGGCCTTAGATCTTGTCATTGGGCCTCCAACATCTTGTAATGGATCTCTAGGAACATTAAACTTGAATTTGATACAAAAATTTCGTTCAGGCCCTTGCCTTTCACATTTAGACTTCAAATCTGATCCAATTTTAGCTCTTAAGCCTCCTTTTGCCAGCTCATGTCCATATAAGTCCTGTCCCAAGCTTCCTTGAGGCGGATCACACCATGTATGCTTCTCTTGTCTTTCACATGCCCATGGTTCTCCATCAGAATTTTCAATGTCTAGGAAGCCTACTAGTGTAGAGACTATATCCATTCTAGGTTTATTTTACGTTTCATTATTCCAAAAATCCATAAAGCCATGTTTTTGTTTATTACCTTTAGACTAGATAACAATGGAAGGATTTTCTATCCATATGGATTCTTCATGTCATCCATACCCTACTTACCTAACTAACTAATGACAGATACACTTGCTTAATTAGTGAGTGATAAATTTTTAATAGGGTAAATTTTGAAATGACTGAAAATATATATTAAATGTGCATTCACCACAATCAAGAAGGCAAGGGTGACAAACCTAGTAAGTAATCATAATACAAATGCTTTAATCCTCTAGTAACTTAGTTGGAATTCTTCGTAAGGAAAACCGATAACTTGAGTATAGCAATGGAACTTGCACAATCATTATGTTGTAATTACGGTGGAGGAGAGCATAGCTGTAATGATGATCAAGTCAGGAAGCTTTTGGGATAACTAAATAAGTTCGCTACTAGGGGTACTACCAATAAGCGTAGACATGCCCCTACAACATCACGTACAATACAAAGTAGGAAAATTACTTGAATTCCTTATGAGATAATCAGGAAATTCAAAGGTAACCTTCCCTAAATATTATGAATAGCAGCAGGAGAAGAAATTGAGCTTAGAAGAATTAATAACAGAATGTATATTTATAATTGATGCTTGAAGACATCAAAAGGCTTTAATTCACAACAAGAAAAACCAAATAGGTCAATGAGCCAATTTTAGGTGAGAGATATTAAGGATTATTTTCTAGCAACATGATGTACAATTTTAAACAACACGATAAGGCAACCGCTTTGATGAATGAACAGGAATTTATTGATGAAACAATGGAGAAGTTAAGAGAGAGGAAAGTACTGCTAAGGATGAAGAAGAAGAGAAGAACATCAAGGAAAATTCAATATATCAATTGGGATAAACTAGTCTTTTTATTATTATAGTCATTATTATTTTTTGGATGTTGTAGTCATTGAAGTATGAGCTTTGTCAAGCTATTATCAACAAGATGAGAAGGTGCCACAAAAGCATAACAAATCATAGATGGAAGCAATATCAAATATTAAAGGAAGAAGACCTTCATATGGCACTTGGAGAATCCCAAAAAGGGACGGTTTCAACTCATTCACCTCACCTCCTAAAATATAAAATCCAACAACAAGACTCTAAAGAAGCACTTATTAGGATGTAACCTATTCCTTTACTTTATATAATTTATTTTCCTTAAATAATATAGTTCTTTTTTAGATTTTTTAATTTAGTTTTGCAAGTTACTTTTGTTTTATTTCTCAAGTTTGCTTCATTATATGTGTTTTCTTTTCATTTTTCTATATTTTATATAAATTTATTTGACCTTTATATCATGAATGGAATCCAAAGAAAAAGCAACATTCAAGAATGAGGCTTAAAAATGTTTTCTCCATCTAAAAAAATCATCTTCCTCCACCTTTTGTGAACTTTCAATTATTTATTTTTTATTCTATATGCACACATTGAGGAATACACAACTTTAAAATAGGGAGTAATTTTCTTGAGCCTTAGCTTATATATAACCATTTAATCCAATTGCATTTGATAAGTGAAAATTCTAGGAAATTACATTAGGAGATTGAGGTGATTAAGTTGGTCTATTAGAAGCAATATTTTCTTATGAGTTGATCTATTTAGATTAATACATATTATCACTGATGAGTAGATTAGTTGAAACTTGATTTAGTAGCCTTAAGAATAATTCTTAAATTGAATGATGAGTCAAATGTATAATTTTGACATATTTTCAATTTTTTAGTTTAGGTTAATAAGTGGTCGATTAACCATTTCTATTGTGAATTGTTGAAAAATGTAAGAATAAACTAAGCATAAATCCACTGGTCTAATTTTGATCTAAGTAATAGGACAAACTTATAGGTGGTGCTTGTAGCCAATTGCAATTGTGACCTAACTAAGTAACTCGTATTCATTAGAATTTGTAAGTGTTTACCCTTGTGTAAAAATGTTAGGATAATTAAAAATTGAAAGAAAAAGACTTAAAAAGTTTGACATTATTTTGTTTTCATTGTTGCTTGTCAATTACTTTATGTCTTTGACATTTCACTCTTTTATGTTTGAATTATTTATAAGGTGAATTTGTTGGAATTGAGAGTTGAATTTGAAAGATTATCTAGTTAGGTTAAGATAAATTGTTGTAAAACTATCTAGATCTAGGTGATGATGAATGGGATAATTTAACTAATAATGGTGATGTTTGATCACTTTGATCTAATTGTTGAACTTTCTTGGAATTAAGTTATTTGGGCTCATTTTTTAATACTAACTTGCTTAAGGACAAGAAAAAAACTTAATGTGGGGAATATTAGATGTGCATAAATTATATTTATATAAATTACCATTATTTAATTAATGTATATTAGGTTTTAAGTAATTATTGAAGATTTTTCATTCAAATGAGATTTATTAATAAATTGGAGAGGATTGTAAGGAAAATATAAGAAAATCACAATTCTTAATTAAATGCTGCCTAACCTACACTAATATGGTAGCTTGTGCCCATCATTGAGCAAGTGATAGAAGAGGCATGGCTTAGAACATTGTGTGGAGAGCGACCATGTGACATTGAAGAAAATATGTAGAGCAACACAACCTAAGCCATATTTATGCCACAGATTGGGCGCTAATCATAAGAGCAATAGGAAGATCCATACGTTAAAGACATGGTTGTCTAGAGATCATGTATTACTTTAAGGAAAATGTTGGGATACAAGTTTACAAACATGATTGTGTTAGAAGAAGAAGATCCCTGGAATAAGGCATAGTTGTGTTAATGCATGTGTCCCTCTCCATATTTGCAAGACAACTTGAGCAATGCTTAGTAATAGTCATAACTTTCTCATCTTTCTCCAATTGATATGATTCAAGTCGCCATATAAAGTTAAGAGACAGAGATATTCATTTATTATATTTTTATTTTGTTTATTTTCAAGAGCTATAGTGGTTAAGGCCTAGACCATGTTATAATGAAGAAACAAATTATATTGAAGGGGATTTTTATTGTATTCTTTCATTCTAAAATTATATTGAGACATCAAGTGAGAGTGAAACACATAAAAGGGGCATGAAGCATCCATTTTCAAGAGAAAAGAATATAAAATACATGCCAAAAACTCATAGTTTGAATCAAAATGTTGAGATCAACTATAAAAATTTCTTTATTTTTTATTTCTTTCATTTTTTGTTATGTTTGTTGGTTTAAATATGAGTGGTTGATTATTTAATATGTCTAGATAGTATTGAACGCTAGTATTTATACTTGTATGGAATGATTAATTTTGATTTATAAATTGGGATTTATATTTACGATATATCTTTAATTGATCTTAATGAATGATTTCATTATGTTAACACCTACATTTGATCTTAATTCACTTGTGGATAACTAAAGAGAGCTTGCTTGTGAGTGGATTGTGGTTTAGATAAAGGAGGTTAAACAGTGTGCTTAAGGTGAACCTACATAATCTTTATGGTGTTAGGGTGAAACCCTCCATAGGATTTTATAGCTCTTAATTCATTGAAAGAGGATAGAGATATAGATTTTATCCAACCAGAGAATAGATGGTTGTAGCTCAAGAGAGTACAATTTTTGTTTATAAAATTATGCTGGTCTATATTATAAATTCTAGTTTAATTAAATTGTGACATCTAAGACGATATTAGATGAGTTCTTATCTAGATGACATTTATTTCTACTTTCTTCATTTGAATACGCGCTTTGTTCTATTTGTAGTGGTTTTTTTCCTCTTTAATCTACCTAGGTTTGGGTCTAAATTTAAATTCAAGTATAGTTTTGGTTTTAGATCTAATCATAAATAACCTATTGGTTCCTCATAGGATCGATACCTTATTCACCATTTTATTACTATAAAAAATATATGCACTTGTCTTAGGTTGTAAGTAATATATTTTATGATAGAGAAAACTTTAGTGTTGGAAAATGCACACATTAGGGAACTATCCCTTGTATGATCTCTCTCTCTCTCTATCTACTAACTAATAAAATATTCTCGATTGTTCTAACTAAACCCATATCATGTCAAGGTCGATAGTACACATAGCGCAAACTAATGTCATACTTGAGAGTGTGGAGAATATATCTAGGTTCTTTGCTAACCTATTTAAGTAGGATTTGCCATAGATGGCACCTTTCTTCCAATTTCCTAGTTGATCTAAGTGTACCATAAACTAATAATCTAGGTGACATGGTATCCTCCCCATTAAAAACCAAAGATGGAAAGGATCCTTAAGGTCTTGTTTGGTAACCAGTAATAAAGAGGTGGGAATTAGAATGCATCCTTTATTCCTTAACTTTTAGTTGTTTGGTTACGGGTAATAGATAAAATTGGGAATGACAAAACTAGAATGAATTCTAAACAATCCTGCACTTTTGTTCCTAATAGGGGTGTGGGTATAAGTTGGAATCAAATATCGGTAATAAGAGCTAAGAGATATTATTAAAATATTATCAAGCTAAGAGATACTATTAAAATATTATCAAGTTATTATCAAAATATCATAAAGATATTGTCAGGATATTAATTCTTATCATAATATTATCATTAAATTACATATTAAGATCTTTTATATTAATTTTTAACAATTATTTTATTTTTGTTTCATT
>JAOQML010012151.1:0-26859 GCA_027568935.1 Erythroxylum urbanii | reverse complement strand
AATTATTAACATGCAAAATCCGCGTCTAGGAACTCTGGACTATATATATATATATATATATATATATTAATCAAAACATAAATGTCAAGTTTATTCACTCCTTTCAATTTTACACAAACATTAATAATTATTTAGTTAATCAAACTTTGTAACTAAACCTAAGTATGTTTTCATGAAAAGTTAAGCTACTTACAAGTTTCGTAGGTTTTTATTAAAAAACATTTTTTTGTTACTTTTTGTGGACATGGACCTAGTCTTTTTACATGGAGGCAAACATTGGTGATAAATGTTGATCCAATTACTTGACTAAGTCATGTTTTCAGTAAGTTGCTTAGTTAGAATGTCATTATAGCCTTTTGACGCGAAGACACACATATATGATACATATCGATCCAATTACATGGCTACATTATGTTCTTAATTGGCTAATAACTCTATTCATAACCTAAAGGCCAGTGGAATAGTTATTTATTTAAAATTTACAAACACTTTTTTGCCTACTTTGTTGCTTTAGCTACTCGTTTTCATGAAAAAATACTAGCAAAACTACTTAGTCGAAAGAACTAAAATTATGAATGAATGTGACAATTTATAGGGTGATAAACTACAACTGAATCCTAATTAACTTGCATATTTTAACCAAAGAACCCATTTCACTAATTTTGCGAGCTAATGACTCTTCATAACCTAATAGATTATGTTCAAAATTAAATCAATTTCATTCCATCTAAGCCATCGATACATTCACACAATTCACAATATACAACCTAAACACACTAATATAACAATATACAAAATTCACACTTAAAGCAAAACACACAACCCTCCCCGCACTTGAACAACACATTGTCCTCATTATGAGAAGGAGACAAACAAACACACATGGAAGGAAATAACATAAAATTAAAACAATAAAAACTAAATTTAAGAAATAAAACCTTACAGTGATGGAGGTGATGATGGTGAGGTGTTGAGACCAAATCTGCTTGACGCTCAACATTGTTGTCTTACCTTTGAATTGTTTAAAGAAGTAAGAGAATCAGTAATCCCAGATCATTTCAAATCATTAAAATTTATTTAAAATTTAAAACAAATCTAACTAAACATAATAATTGAAATATAACTACTGAATATGCTAATTTATGGTCATTAGCTTGACCTTGTATTAAAGAAAACTCGGTCGAGATCAATTATGAGCGACTTGCTTCCACCCTTTTCATTCAACATCAGTTTTGTAGCCTGTAAGTAAACTACAAATTGCAAAGTCATCAGAAGGAAAATATTGATAAAATTATGAAAACCACTTAAGCTCAATAATATCCTTTTTTTTAGTGAACTGGTAATAAAATAGGAAATAACAAAACTCCTTGAATCTTCTATGGAATCTAGTAGTTTGCCTAGCAAGAGGGTGAGTTGTTCTCTTCTTGGTTCTTCCTCATTCGCCCTCATCTCCTCTTCTTCTTTAGCTTATTAAGTAGAGACTTCCATAGCTTCTCCAAACTTGATGACAGTTGTCAACTATTCTTCATCCTCTCTTTCCTTCAAAGATTGGAGCACATCAATTTTCTAGATGAGTCGCCCTCCTCTAGATTCTCTAATATATCATTCATGTTGAATGTCTCTTGGTCATCACTAATCCGAATGATGAAGTTCTCTTCATGGACATCTACACAAGTTTTTTCAATGTTCAAGCATGGTATACCAATATTTAGGGAATAATAGGGAGGTTTGTCATTCTTTTCTTCATCCTCGTTCTTCATCTCTTGGTCTTCTACAATATGGGTTTTAGCTTGATTTCCCAGTAGTTTTTCTTGCTCTTCCCCATTTCTAAGTATGATAGCTTCATATTGCTCTCGTTGATGTAATTCCATATTGCTCAGAGAGTCTTTCACACTTCTCTTACAAAATTCACGGGAAAGCTATCTCACTTGAATCTTCAAGTTATGAATAGAAAAGACATAATTTTTCGTTACTCAATCAAATTACTCTTCCAGTCTCTTCCATGTCTGTTAGCTTATCCATGATTTTGTCTAATTTGGAGTCCCGTGAACTGGACTCATCTTACTGAAATCCCAATAGGTCATGATGTCCCATATGAGTACTTACGTTATTAGACCAATTGAAATCTGGGTGGCTCTACCAGCCCGAAGTGTACATCTTCATATAAGGATAATGATTTCCCCAACTAAATAGGAGCTCATTGAAATCTGCAAGATTCATTTGCTCTGTATAACATATATCCTTTATGATCGTTCTTTTTATCTCTTCTTGATATCTAATTTTCTGGATTCTTCATCACTACCTTATGATGTCAAAATCAATATGTTTTCAACTTTTCGCCTAAACTTCCCACAACTTTTTTTTCTTATGATAGGGTACCACAATCACAAGAGATAGTGAAACACCTTAGAATATAAGAATTAAACTAATATACAACTCCCCGGCAACGGCGTCAAAGACTTAATCAGGGTAAGTTTTAATCTTATAAACCATCAATATTCTGCAAGTGCACGGTTTATAGGGTAGTATTAAAGGTGTCAATCCAACAAGGAAGGAGAGTAATCAAATCCTAAAATATAAGGCTAGAAAAATTATTAAACTGAGAATAAAAGATGCAACAGAAATTAATTACGAAAATTGAGTTCAACCAATCAAATCATAAATTAAACACAAAAGTATTAACAAGTGAGCAATATGCAATCACATTAGAAATCAACTTGAGGAATTTATCAATTTATAAGAAAGGGGATTTTACTTATCATTAATGTTAACCTAGCTAACTATATGTCAATGGAGTGTCGGTTCTAGACTATCCTAGGGTTGATTACTCTCTCTCGAGTTATAACCATTAAATTCTATATTATAAACTCTAATTAGATTACGGAATTTGCAGTCTCTCAATTCACAAATTATCCAAAACCCTAATTAGATCTTAAGCACTTTAATAAACTATCGGAACATTACAAGAGACGTCTCTTCGCATAATTACCAATATGATTTGACAGGGTTTCTATTAAATCACCTAACTCTTATTAATCTAATTTAATTGTTTTTCATTCAGGTCACCTTCTCAGTTTATTACCGAATTATGCAAGAATGGAATCAAATCACGACATTCATCTAATAAACACAATCGACTAAATTATCATTAAATCAAAATAATATCCTAAAGGATAGTTTAGAACATCACCAATATTCCAAATCCTATCATCATATTATCCATCCCAATTATACGCATAAATAAAATCAAAACGAAAAGGAATGGCAATAATAACTTACAATAGACGACAAAAAGCAGTGACGTCAGAAAACCCCCTAATCTGGGAAGCACGTCGAGTCATCTTCGTCTTTCTCTTCTTCCTCTTTCTTCTTCTTCTTTCTCTCTTTCAGTATTCTCTCTTTTCTTTAAATAGTCATTTATCTTTTGGGTAACCTTAGGGCCTTTCTGGGTCCGAAAGGTTCAAAAAGTCCCTCAAAACGTGAAGTTCGTAAGTAACTACATATTTGCCTGATGCAAGCCATTATCATGGTCATAAGCCATTATTTCGGCCCAAATGTCTTCCGAAACTCCTTCATTTTTTGATATTGACCCTGAAACACTAGCAAACACATCAAAGTATCTCAAAAAATATAATATTTAAGCTCAAAAGCTTATACTGACCTATAAAACACTTAAAACATAAATAATTAACAAACTAATACAATTCTAACCTAAACACATACTAAATGATCGAATTAACGACTAAACACATATCAAACTATGCCCTAAAACACAATACAGTTTACACTTATCAAGGTGGATGATCCAAAGTACTACAAATATTATCAATTGGTTATTCATCTTATTAAACAATGCTTTGTCTTTAAGGAAAAAACTATGGAGTTATAAATAAATAGAGTAGTTTCCTTTAAGAATGAAGCTATAACATTCAATTTGAAAATTATTATAGAGTAAAAAATGGAATCCATTTATGTGATTTCAATTATGGCATTAAGATCGTTTGATATTATAGAGATAAAATATTGATTAATTAAGTAAAACAAATTAATTGAAACTCCTCAAGTCTTTAAGGTTAAAAACCTACAAGATGATAATTGGAAGAAGGATGGACTTTCATCACTCACGAGAAGTAAGAAAAGGATATCCCAATATTATATTGAATTGTAATATAATAAGATTTATGAAAAAGACAATAAGAAATATGGATCAATAAATAGAAATCTAATATTAATTTCTAAAAAGCAAAGTAAGCAAGTCCATTTATTTTGAATGAGTTCATGTTCAGGAGTAGCCAAGAACATAATATTTCCTAGTATTATCACAAAGTTGAAGAGGGTGAACAAATAGTAAAGTCAACGTGACATACATAAAGGTAAGTTTATAACCACAAGGGAATAAAGGAATTTTTGTCAAGATCTTTGTTTCTCTGATGATGATCTCCTGTTAGGTTCCAAGCTATATAATTATACAATCTTTATTCATAGAATAACTTGTAACCAAATTGAAAACTTAAATATAAGAGTCAGCATTAATTTTTATTTTTAATTTAAATTTTCATTTTAAAATATTTTTCTTACTTAGTGTTCTGAATTGAGTTTCCCAATGTTTGAATTGAAACCCAAAATAAAGGTCATGTTTCTATTATTATTATAAGTTAGTTACTCCATTTATATTTAGGTTAAAATCATACTAATAGTTACTAAACATATGAATTAAAATTATTCTTATATAAATGAACAACAATAACAACAACACCTAGTGAGAGTTTCATGCATATTTTATGTTATGCCAGTAAACTATACTTGTCTGCATTTCACCATTATTATGTGATGAATGACAATATACTTTTAAGTAATCGTGCATTTCAATTTAATTTCAAATCTAAACTTAGGAACATTCGAGATCACACCTGTGCTCCTTCTTCCCTTTAAAAGTTGCTTTGTTATTTTAAATTCATGTTCTTAGTTTTTCATAATTGAATTTGTTTCTGAATGAAAATTTAAAGTGATAGAGTAAGCTTCCTAATAGGGATGCCAATGGGCCAGGCTAGGACGCTGGACTGGGTGGCCCCATCCTTACTTTTTCTCAAATTACAAAAATGACGTCGTTTTTATCGGGCCTACCTATACTAGACCCATGGCCCAATCAGGCCAAACAATTTTAACCCGTGGCCTACCTGTGACCTGGTCAACCCAGGCCAAAATCGGGCCAGGCTGGGCCAAACCTGGCCAAAATTGACATCCCTAAAGATTAAGAACATTAGTTTTCTTTGGCAAGTAAGATTGTTGGTCTAATTATTTCCTTTTTAGATTATAATGCTATTTAGTTTACTAGTACTTATGTCTTTGTTAATATTTCACAATATATTTAAATTTTGTGAATTTTTTAGTGATTCAAAATTCAATACACTTTATTCCTTTGTCTTTCCTCATATTGATCTTTTAATAACATGTACCACAAGTTTGCAATAGAATTAATTGACCAATGCTATTATGTTAGCCATTAAATGGTTAGTTTTTGTTTCTAATGAATGTTTTAGGTTATTTTAAATATAAATAGATTAAATATAAATCATGGGAGTGATCTCAGGCATAATAAAGAGTTGTTAAGAGTTTTGAGAGGCAAGAGAGTGGATTTATTCATTACATAACATATATGAAGACTTTATTTATTGGTTTTATCATGAAAATTACTTTTTTAATTTGTATAATTGCTACAATTAATAAAATTTTTTGTATAATTTGAAACAATGAATCTAATTTGGATTATACGACTAATTCACTTTATCATTTGGTCTTACGAATGCACTTAATATTTTTATGAAGTTAATGGATTAAGTATTATATACATAGGTAACTTGTAATTGTTTATTTCAATGAAATTTCAATGTCTGACAAACTCGTAGAAAAGTATATTTATCATTTGATGCAGGTGAAAATTAAACATATTAACTAGTTTATGTTTAGGATGTTTAAACATTAAATTGCTAAAATATTGGGACACATTTTGATAACGAGTGAAGTTGCCTATTTTTTATAACCTCTTGTTATATTATGAAATTCATTATTAAGACTTGCACTACTATGTGTGTGGGACCTTTTGAATTTGATATAAACTATATAATTTATCTTTAATTCTTTCTTTAGCACCATTGGTCTATATAAAATTACTGAACATTCAAATATAATTTAATTCACGCAACTATTATGAGTTTTAAAGTTATAAAACCCCCTAAATTTACAATGTCTAGAACATTAGTGGTGCCATAGTAGTATATGTCATAATGGTCCCCATGTACTAAATTGATGTACTACACCCTCTTTATGTTCGATGATTACTATTTCCATGCAAGATCAATCTCAAAGTACCAATATGGAGAATAGGAGAAAACCCTTGCTCTTGAAGGAATTGAAAAAATTATGAAAAGTTCATATTTTTGTCCTCTATAGAACTATAGAGATTGTACTGAATCAAATATATTATTGCTAAATGATTCACAATATAAGATTTTACGTAATATATCTAGCATATAAATTTACTATTTATTTTTAATCTTTATTATAGGAACATAATTGCTTTGTTTGTTTTATGATTTTACACCTTCCTATTTATATGTCTAACCTCTCTTTTTTTATGTAGGGAGTTGAAGTGTTTCATCACTCGTACCGATATTAAGATAATACAATTCTACCTTAGGTGAGATACTCTAATGATTGTTATTTCTCTATTATTAAGTTAATACTATTTAACTACTTATGAGTGCTTCAATCTTATCTTGTTTCTTTACTCTTACATATATATAATATGTATTTAGACTAATTGGTTAGGGCATCACATGCTCCGAATTATGTTACTTAGAATCCATATGATCAATATACCATATGTCCTTAGTGCTTTTACATGTATGAGTGAAATTACTAATTAATTTGTTAAAAGAAGGTCCAGATGTTTAATCATAGGGAAGGTTCCATTTATTTTCCATATGTGATTTCTTCTTGCCCAATCATCTATCCTCACTAGGTCATCTTCATAGCAATTATATTGTAATACCTTTTCATAGTAATTATATCAAACACTCTCCTTATATTTCTCCATTAAGATGAATTACACAAAGGCATAGGCAGCAACTCAATTCCAATATTCACAAAACAATGATTAATTGCATTATTCATCCAATATAACTTCTAATCTTGATCCTTTTTTAGTTCTTATATATCTTTAAATGAATCTTTTCTCTCATGACTCTTATATGATCATTGTTTGTTTTTTCTAACATGAATTCTATTATTACCATCTTTTTACTTTAATTTGTTATCTGTTAGCAAATTAATAAAAGGTTCTCATTTTTTTTAATTATAATCAAACTTTCACAAGATATAGAACCAAAAAACTTGGAATATAATTGGGTTGGATGGAACAATGTAAGGCTTATATCACTTGAATTCACGTCCTACCATAGTTCTTGTTTAAATTCAAACTTTGGAAATCAACTTGTAGGTGATTAATTCAAACATGAATCCTTTAACTTCATTATGATTAATTCAAAATTAGTATTAACATAAGAAATTTATAGTTTAATAGATATGAGAATTCTTTCATATTAAACCCATTGGATGGTATATAGGCTAGAAACCAGTGATGCAACTCCCATAAGGCTTATCGACAAAATATTCCACGAGCTTAAGAGTCATAGTGAGAACTTGCTTTCTCGATTTATATGGTGTAACAATGCCACGTATCATAGTGCTAGTTTAAATTCAAACTTTGGAAATCAAATTGTAGGTGATTAATTCAAACATGAATACTTGAACTTCATTATGATTAATTCAAACTTAGTATTAGAATACGAAATTCATAGGTTTAATAGACATGGAAATTCTTTGCATAATAAACCCTTATGATGGTATATAGGCTGGAAACCCGTGGTGTAGCTCCCATAAGGCTTGTCAGTGAAACAATCCATGAACCTAAGAGTCACAGTGAGAACTTGCTTTCTTGATTTATATAGTGTAACAATGCCACGTACCATAGTGCTTGTTTAAATTCAAACTTTGGAAATCAACTTGTAGGTGATTAATTCAAACATGAATACTTGAACTTCATCGTGATTAATTCAAACTTAGTATTAACATAAGAAATTCATAGGTTTAATAGACATGATAATTCTTTGTATAATAAACCCTTAGGACGGTATATAAGCTGGAAACCCATGATGCAGCTCCTATGAGGATTATTAGTGAAATATTCCACGAGCCTAGGAGTCACAGTGAGAACTTGCTTGCTCGATTCATATGTTGTAACAATGCCACATACCATAGTGCTTATTTAAATTCAAACTTTGGAAATCAACTTGTAGGTGATTAATTCAAACATGAATACTTGAACTTCATTGTGAATAATTCAAATTTAGTATTAACATAAGAAATTCATAGGTTTAATAAACATGACAATTCTTTACATAATAAACCTTTAGGATGATATATAGGGTGGAAATCTATGATGCAACTCCTATAAGGCTTATTGATCGCAGGTTTCCGATATGAAAAAGGTTTAATAATTAACCTCGATATTTCGCAAGCACACGGGTCATTCGCGTAGTACCTAAGGTGTCGATCCTACAAGGAGGGTTAATCTAACCCTAAAATCTAAGGCTGAACTCAATTCGTAATAATTCAAAAAGAACAAAAAAATATTTCAATCACACAATTAATTCCAATAATCAAATTCAAAAATAATAAAAAAAAAAGCAAATGCATCACCCAATCACAAAACAACCTAAAAACTACTGACATGTGCGTCGTAACGCTAGTTAAAGTAAAATAACTAGACTACTACTATAACAGTGGTGAGTCTAGGTCAATCCCACAGGGAGTGTTCAGTTAACTTATAAAATGAAATTAATCAGTGTTTAGGAAAAATAGGGGTTTGGATTTTGGAATAAGAAAATAAAATGAATCTAACTAATAAAAGCAAATTAAAGAAAATATACGAAAAATGGTAAATTTGGGAATTCGGTAGGGATCTGGTTCTTTGGTTCAATCTCAGCCTACACCCTAATTAAACATATTTTATTGATTTGATGTTCTCAAACCTCTCCTAGAAACTATTAATCGTGTGTTAATAATTAACCCGAGTTTTCCCTTAAGTTTTATTTAATCAAGATATGATCATTGATTAAACCTAACCACTAAATAACCTAAGATACGATCTCTAGATTTAATTAGGCACTAGCATTAAGAATTAGGAAAACTGATTAATCAAGGCAACAACCACATACGATGTGTCATTTAACCTAGGTCATGTCATCCCTAATGATTATGAATCATTAGTCGCTACACATGAATTTCAACATAACAATTACGGATTATATTGAAATTCTCGTAATGGGTATGCAATCAAACGATTCAATGGATGTATTAAAATCATCCTTTCACAATCCCAATAGGTTCATACACAAATAACAAAATAATAACGAAAATCTGATTATCTATACAAATCAATTAACATAGGATAACACAATCAATTTCTAATGAGAGAAAGAAACGAAAAAAATAATGAAAAAATACTTAACCCGGATTGTCGGTGTCGATATTACCTCCAAACTGGTATCAAAACGTCTAACTGTCCATGAGTCTCTCAAAAAAATGCTTAAGCCCCATTAAAACCATCCCCAACCGAAGGCCCCTTTTGTTTCAAGCTACGGCCGCAACTCTCTCTTCACTGTAGCTGATGGGACGAATAAAGTCTAATGTCCCAAGCTACTGTACATGCCACTCCAAGCCGCCTCCACTCTCTTTAGTCTTCATACCACTGTAGCTGATGGGATGAATTAAGTTGTTAAGTCCCAGCTACTGTTCATCTCACTTAAAACCTCACATAACAAAACATTTCAACATTAACCAAACACATATGTACACCCCACACTTACACTTTTGTACATCCACAAACTCACCAATCATAAATGTTCCACTAAATTTATGGCTTGGGTAGGATATTTAGTTGAGTATAAAGCATGTAACGTGGTTGATACAAAAGGAAAGGTTAATGAAGCTCAAAGGGGTTTATCAAGGGAAAAACAATGTCAACAGGATAGGTTATTTGGCTAATGTAGTTTACATATCCATGTTAATGTACATGATAAAAATGTGGTCCCAAATAGAAATTCAACGCAAAATCGGGATGTACATGTCATGAAGGTCACATATTATCAAAAGATAATGAGACTGATATAAATGTGTCAATCCAATAAGGCTCAAAATCTCACCGGCTATGTCTACCATTAATCACCACTCTTCTAAAGACAATGCATATCAACCAATCACAAGAGCAAAAGTACATGCCCAAGTTGCTACGAAATTCTCTATTCAATATATTATCTACTTATAACTATATAATCCCAGAAGCAACAAAAACGAGAAAATGTTTGTTTTGTTTGTTTTATTCTTTCTCTCATTTTGATTGAAAACTTAAAACAAGCAAGAAACAAACTAACAAAGAACACACATGCATATAAAAAGAAATGCGAATAGGAAAAGAAAAGAAAGTTACTTCCCTTGGGCTGCCTCCCAAGAAGTGCCTTTGTTTAGGATCGCTGGCTCGACTCCTTCTCCTCACATAACAAAACTTTGATCTTCAGGTGTCATATATGGTTCTTCCACGTGAGGTTCTTCCGGATAGGGCCTTTGTTGATAATCGTTCACCTTCAGTGTCTTCCATATCTTCAGATTCTTCATCTCTACTGAGTCCTCGCTCTTTTGAAATAATTCGAATGACTCTTTGCCTTTTTCTTTTTCGTTTAATTCTTCTAACCTATAAGGTAAAGGTGAAAGGTTAGTCTTGATATAATTACAGACTCAGTACTTACCTCCGAGCTAAATGATATGTCCTTTTTGAGTTCGAGCTCCTCCTCAACTTCTTTGACACTAACAACTCCTTGATGGTTGACCTCAAAATTTTGAAGATCCTTATCACTTTGTAAGTTTCCACACAAACATCCATTGGATACACCTCGGGTTGATATGACCACTCCTCTTCTCTTTGTGGTTCCAAATAATTGATATCTCCCCATCAAGGTAATGCATCCTCCTAGAATTGCAGAGCATCCTCTCGGATTTGATGTACAGGTTGTTGAGACAATTGTTGCATATTCTGTTGGAACCGTTGCATATCCTCTTGAATTTGAAGATTGTTAGTAGCCATAATATTAAGCATTTCTTCTAAAGATGTACCTGAGTGGTGTTGGCTCTTCGAATCTTAGGCGCTAGACCATGTAGTTTTTAGAAATTGCCCTCCATCCTGCTGGAATTACAGAGTATTCTGCTGCAATTACAAAGCCTTGGCGTTCACAATATTACTTAATTCTTCCAGAGATAGGCCAGAGTTGTGATAGGAAGCTTCCAGTCTGTATGAGAATTGTTGTACATCCTACAAACTATCATGGAAGTAATTCTGATGATTATCCCATCCATAACAAAACTTGTGTTGATCCGTCCAAACATTGTTATAGTATTGAGAATATGAATTATAAAAGAAATTACTTCCATCCATATCGATTTTTTATATGAAATCACAAACACGAAATAGAATAAAGAAAGGATCACGAAATGATCGAAAAGAAATCAATTACGAACAAATATAAACAAAACACCAATTAAATTATAAATAAAAACTAAAAAAATCGCACTCCTCGACAACGGAGCCAAAATTGACCAGCGCGTCATAACGCCAGTCAAAGTAAAATAACTAGACTACTACTGTAGCAGTGATGAGTCTAGGTCGATCCCACAGGGAGTGTTCAGTAAACTTATGAAATGAAATTAATCGGTGTTTAGGAAAAATGGAGGGGTTTGGATTTTGGAATAAGAAAATAAAATGAATCTAACTAATAAAAAAATTAAAGAAAATATACAAAAATGGTAAAATTGGGAATTCGGTAAGGATCTGGTTCGTTCTTTCGTTTAATCTCGACCTGCACCCAAATTAAGCATATTTCATTGATTTGTTGTTCTCAAACCTCTCCTAGAAACTATTAATCGGGGGTTAATAATTAACCTAAGTTTTGCCTTCGGTTTTGTTTAATCAAGATACGATCATAGATTAAACCTAACTACCAAATAACCTAGGATACGATCTTTAGATTTAATTACCTAGTAGCGTTAAGAATTAGGAAAATCGATTAATCAAGGCAATAACCACATATGATGGGTCATTTAACCTAGGTCATGTCATCCCTAATGATTACAAATCATTAGTCACTTCACATGAATTTCAATATAACAACTACGGATTATATCAAAATTCTAGCAATAGGTATCCAATCAAACGATTCAGTGAATGCATTAAAATCATCCTTTCATAATCCCAATAGGTTCATACATAAATAATCGAACAATAACAAAAATTTGATTTTCCATACACAAAACTCGAATCAATTAACATAGGATAACACAATCAATTTCTAATGAGAGAAAGAAACAACAAAAACAATGAAAAAATACTTAACCCGAATCATCGCTGTCGATATTACCTCCGAATCGGTGTCAGAACGTCTAGTTGTCTATGAGTCTCTCAAACAAATGCTTAAGCCCTATTAAAACAATCCCCAATCAAAGCCCCCATTTGTTTCAAGCTACTACCGCAACTCTCTCTTCACTGTAGCTGATGGGATGAATAAACTCTAATGTCCTAAGCTACTGTACACGCCACTCTAAGCTGCCTCCACTATCTTTAGTCTTCACGTCACTGTAGTTGATGAGATGAATTAAATTGTTAAGTCCCAGCTCCAGTTCATCTCATTTAAAACCTTACGCCCCTCTCATTTAACGCAGACGTCATCTGCATGAAATGAAGACATTGTTGACATCATGCAATATGTTTGCGTGAAACGTAGACGTCGTCTGCGTAAAATGTAGACTGGGTTTTGCTGCTTCAGCCTCTCATCTGAGTTTTCATTTTGGCTATTGAATTTTTCATCATGGGCTATCTTTTTGGACAGCCTCTTTGATACTTCTAATAGCTTCAAAACTTCATTCTTTAATCTTGTATTTGTATTCCATCATTAAGTTTACATGTAAAATCAATAGGAACACAAAATGAGTAATTAAACTTAAAAAAATAGGAATGAATTCAAATGAAATAACACATAAAAATATAGCAAAATCCATTTATATCAACTACCGATTGAAAGAAAGGAGATTGTTATCTAACTTTAATGAAACCTAATTGATTATTAATTTATTGAATTACCGGTTCTAGATGGGCCTAATGATGATTACTCTCTCTCGAGTTATAATCATTAACCTTAATTTATATAATTAGATTATGGGAATTGCAATCTCTCGATTCACAATTTATCCAAAACATAAATTAGATCTAAAATTATCCAATAAACTACCAAAAACCTATGTAAGATCTCTTGATACACAAATTTACAGGTTTGATTCAATTATTGATCTATTTAATTACCTAACTCTCATTAGCCCAATTTAATGATTTTTCACTCGGTTCACTCTCTCAGTTTGTTACCGATTATGCAAGTGTATAATTGAAATCACAATAAATTCAATAAAAATGCAATCAATCAAATTTCATTAATATTAAAGATAAAATATCCCGAAGGTAAGTTTAGACAAATCCTCAACATTCAACGAATCTATCATCTAAGGCTATCTCAAATTCTATACAATCATAAAGAATGAAATAAAACCATAAATAGACTTAGAATGGATGACAGAGGTAGCAACGGCGAGAAACCTCCTATTCCAGGAAGTACTTCGCGTAGGCTTCTTCTCCACATCTCTCTTCCTTCGTTTCTTCCTCAATCTCTCAATAAAGTTCTCTAGGGTTTCAGGATTGTGGTTCATGCAAAAGCTCCCTCTCTTATGTTCTTTAAATGCTTTGTGTGTCTTAAGCAGCCCTAGGTTTTTTGTGTCGAAATGGTCTAAAAAATCCCTCAAAACTTGACTATTTCTCTTATTTGCGAGTCTAAGATCGTGACTAGTAACAAACCTTTATGTTACGATCGTGGCCAGCATCAAACCTTTATGTTACGATTGTGGCAATCAGGCCACGATCGTGGGCTGTGGTAGAGTCTTCTGTCAAGATCGTGGGTTGGCTCCCATGTTTCTGTCACAATCGTGGCACAATAGGCCATGATCATGGGCCGTTGTTTCGGCCCGAAAGTCTCTTAAACTTGTCTGTTCTTCACTGTTGACCCTAAAACACTAACAAATACATCAAGGTACCACAAAAACATAATATTTAAGCTCAAAGACTTATACTAACCCATAAAAACACTTAAACACACAAATTAACACAATTCTAACCTAAACATATACTAAACGCTCAAATTAACCCTTAATACATAACAAATTAAGCCCTAAAACATGATGCAAAGCACAACTATTAATATCCCCATACTTAAAACATTTTCTTGTCCTTAAGCAAACAAAATAACAAATATATAACAAACACACAACACACAATTCAGTAATGGGGCAATGGTTTCAACTTCATAAAATAAATTTAATCTTAAACACAATCATTCAAGTTATATCAAATCATTAACATGCAAAATCTATGTCTAGGGGCTTTGAACTAAATATACAATTTAATCAAGATCCAAGTGTTAATTTATTTACCCTTTTCAATTGAACACATGTGTTAATAATTCTTTGGTCATTCAAACTCTGTAACTGTTCCTAAGTATGTTTTCATGAAAAGTTAGGCTATTATAAGTTCAGTAGGTTTTATTAGAAAATAATTTTATATTTATTTTATTGAACATAGACTTAGTATTTTTACGCGAAGGCAAACATTGGTACTGAAAGTCAATCCGGTTACTCGAATAAGTCATGTTTTTATTAAGCTGCTTATTTGGAACGTCATTATAACTTTTTGACGCAGACGCACACATTTGTGATGCATGTCAATCTGGTTACTTAGCTATTTCACGAACTCAATTGGCTACTAGCTCTATTCATAACCTGAAGGTCAATAGAATTGTTGTTTATTTAACTTTTTTTATTGCCTACCTTGTTGTTTTAGCTACTCATTTCCATAAAAAATGCTAGTAAAGTTACTTAAGTAAAAAGGCCTCAAATTATGAATGAATGTGACAACTTAAAGAGTGAAAACTCACACTTAATCCTACTTAAGTTGTATATTTATTCAAAGACCCTAATTCACTAATTTTTGTGAGCTATGATTCTTTATAACCTAGTAGACTATGTTTACAATTAAATTAATTTCAATCCACCTACGCCATTGACACATTCAAACAATTCACAAAATGCAACCTAACAGCTATCATATCATATTACAAATCAAATACAAAGCAAAACACATAACCCTCCCCACACTTGAGCAACACATTGTCCTCAACACGAGAAGGAAACAAACAAGCAGATAAGAAAAGAAGAAACATAAATTAAAGTAAAACAGAAAATAAAATAAAGATGAAAACTAATTTGACAAAGGAAAATGGGTTAGACAAAATCTCATAGATATGGAGGTGGGGATGGTGTCGTGGGTGACAGCTGAACACCTTGAGCCTAAAAATATCAATGGATGTGACGTATATCTAGGCTCTGGTATTATTGAGTGCGAGCCATCTCCCTCATCATTTTAGAGTTCTACGCTAGTTGATTTGTAATCACTGCGTTATTTGCGAAGATTATGTCTAGAACTTTCTTCCATCCTGGTTCTTCTGGCTCTTCTTCTTCCTCGGACTCTTCACTGGTTGAGTCCGCTTCTGCCTACTGAGGTAGCACTAAACTCGAGCTTGCCTGACTGGCCCTAATCTTAACATGTGTCTTTTGGCTGATATCCCAAAGTTTCATATTATGGGACTTAAGGATTTCAGGCCGTTATAAATGGTGATGGTTCAGGAAGTCAGGGAGGTGAACAATTAACCCACTATAGTCTATACCATAATATTTAGCAATGGAAAAAACTAGGTACTCCATACCTAAATTGTTGCTCCTCTTGTGCAGAGTCGTAACAATAGCATTTAGCATATGTGTGGATGTGCACACTGGAATGATGTGGTCCATGCACCATAATATAAAGAGTTCCTTTGTGGAACATTTATTGGTTTCTGATTTATCAAAAACCAGTTGGCACATTTGCGTAGCAATAAGTGATTGTGGGTCCTTACTATGTTGTTGGAGGCATTTTTTGCCTCAAATTTCTCCATCCTAGTGATCTCGTTCCAATAGCAAGAAGGATAAAAATCATCATGCTAATCGATAATGGAGGATTTCGGGAACCCACACATATCGCACATGATTTCTATATTTAATTCACACGCTCGTCCCCTCAACCTAAACCACATTTCCTTGGAGTTCCTTAGGTCATAGGATAGGGAAGTGAAAAATTCCAAAGTAAACTCCAGATAGACAGGAAATTGGAAATGTATAAATTTGGCCCACTGGATTCGTTCAGCTAAATTTTCTACCCCATCGCGCAATTCTAACCTATCGAGTGTTTCAAAATCAAAATATTTAGGAGCTACTATTTATCTAGCATTTAGGGATTAGAAACGAATGTCTTCCTCCTCTGTGTAGATCAGGAAGGGCACTCCAAAGTTTACTGCTCAGTTTCTTCTCCCTCGTCCTATAACTTGATTTCATCCTGATGATTGCTTCCATCTAGCTGATTGCTTAATGCGCGGCATATTTCTTGTGAATAGGTAGAGTTTGGAAGAAATTTAGGAATTTGAAATTTTTATAGAGAGAAGTGAGAGTGTTTGTAAGTTTGAAATCTAGAGACATAAAGTGAAAGTAAAAGTGAATGAAAAAAATGAATATATAGGTGGTTAAAAGGGTAAAGCGATGAAATTTCCTTAAAATTTTCATGCTTCCCTTTTCTGCCCAATCAAAAGCCACGATTGTGGCCTAGTTTTCCAATGATTCTTTGTTTTCTTTTCTTTTGTTCTTTTCCTAATTTATTTTGTAATTCTTTTGTGGCCCTTTCACCTCTCTTTTTCTTACTTGATCAATCATCCACTTTATCTCAAAATCTTATTTCTTCTTGATCTTATTCGAAAGCAAAATAATCCTAACTATGAAATTCAAACGTTCTAACAAAAACAATCCAAGGTGATAAAATTCATGGGTTGCCTCCCATGCAGCGCTTCTTTTAACATTGGTATCTCAACACTCTTTTTAGCTCATAATGGTTCAAATGAGTGGTGCAATGGTAACATAGTTACTAATCTCACAATTTCCACCTGAGCTACCATGTTACAATTTCCACCTTCCTTGTAATTCTCCTTCCCTTGTCTTCTTCTATGCGATCGCTTCTTCCTGAATGCATTCTCAGGATCCTCAATATCTTCCCATTCTCCTCGAGGTTTGGGTTCCTTATTATCCATTAGGGGTAAAGGAGAACCCTAGTCTTTCATTGACAATTGGAAGGTTATTTGCTCTTTGCCTACCCTCAGAGTTAGGTCACCCCCATCAACGTCAATGATTGAATGAGCAGTGGCCAGGAATAGATGTCTAAGAATTATAGAATTCTCCACATCTTCTCCAATGTCCAATTTATAAAAGTCTGTGCGAAAAGTAAATTTATCAACTTTTACGTGCACATATTTAATAATCCCCTTTGGTAGATGCACTGTTCTGTCAACCGTCTTCTCCAACATTTTTGTAGGTACTAACTCTCTTAACCCTAACTTCTGACTAAAGGTGTAGGGCATCATGTTGATAGTCGCTCCCAAATCTACAAATGCCCTGTCTATAATGACTCAATTGATACTGCAAAGAATATAAAAATTCCCTGGTCCTCCTTCTTCTGTACGATGTTAGGGTGTTCTTTCGATATACGCTCCTTAACCTTCTTCTTAACAAATTCCTTTACTATAAGCTTCATTTATAGTAGTTCTGTTACTTCCTCAACCTTGTTTGATTCAATCTCTTTCAAATTCCTTGCTACCTTACTTGCAATTGTCTTCTGTTGAGTAAAGATAGGGTATGGGATTCTAGGTCGAGTTGCCTTAATTGGCTCGATTATAGGCTCACTTGGAAGGAATTCCTTAATTACTTGACCTTCTCCTTTATCTCCTTCTTCCTTCACCTGTTTAGGTTCCTTATCCTGGGTTTGATTGATAGCCATTATCTATTCTTCTAGATTGCACTCAGTATTGCTTGGAAGGGTTCCTACATTCCAAGTAGATATTGCCTCTACTAGTTGACCTACTTGGACTTCTAAATTGTGTATTGACGAGGCATGGTTCTTCAGTACTTGTTTGAATTTTCTTTCGAGCCTCTTATGAGCATCCTCCATGCCTCTAATTTTATCCAAAATCTTATCCAACTTAGTTTCCATTGAGCTTGATCTATCTTGTTGGAAGCCTGATTGTCTATGAGGCCTGAACTGTCCACCAACATTGTTTATCTAAGAGAAGTTAAAGTGATTCTTCCACCCAGGGTTGTAGGTGTTGGAGTAGGGATTGTTGCCCCCTCCTCGTCCATATTGTGCCCCCATTTCATTTACTTACTCTGGATCACCTTCCTTCATCAAATAACAGTCCACGATATTATGGTCCATATGTCCACAGAGCTCACACTTAAGTTGTACAGCCTTCACCGGAGTTGAAGACGAAGCCTTCATGCTGTTGAGCTGTCGCGTCAGGTTGTCAATCTTTGCTTGCATTTCTATCATCTGATTAACCGCCACAATTCCTTTTTGCTCTCTGAAAGTAACAGGTTGCCTACCCTACTTGTTCGTCCATAAGCAGCTATTACTCACCATCTCCTCTATCAACTCTTTTGCTTTATCAACTGTCTTCCTCATCAATGACCCTCCTGAAGCTATGTCAATTGTGCCTCTCGTCGATGGGTTTACTCCATTGTAGAATGATTACAATAGGAATTCCTTGGGTACGTTATGGTGTGGGCACTTCCATTGCAAATCCTTGTACCTCTCTTACGCTTCGTAGATCGATTCCCCATCACCTCGCTAGAAATTGGTAATTTCCTTGATAACCTTTGTGGTCTTGGTTAGAGGGAAATACTTATCTAAGAAGGCATGAACTAGCTGATCCCACGATGTGACATTGGCTGGGTTTAGAGAATGATACCATGCCTTTGCTCTGTCTCTTAGGGTAAAGGGAAAAAGCCTAATTTAGACCGCATCTTCCAACATCTGATGGTGCCGAAAGGTATCACAGATTGAGAAAGTTTAGTATATTTGCATTTGGGTCTTCGTTTTCTAATCCATAAAACTGCACATTATGTTGAAGATATCAAGAGGGCTGGTTTAATCTCAAAGGAGGCGGCTTAGCTACTCTTTGGTTAACCGCATTGAACTCTGGCCTCATAAAGTCCATCAGGGTCTTTAGTTGACATCCTTGGTTCGCTCCGTGGTCCTTATTTTGCTGAAATTCCTCGGTCATTGTTGACTTCATGCTTTACTCTTTCTCTTCATACTGAGCTTTCCTAATGGTTCGTTCTAGTCGAGTGAGTGATGTCTAAGTCTAACATTTCAGCTGCATGATGCGAACCTCTCATGACTCTTATGTTCATGTAAAAGCATGATTTTTGAAATAAAAAGGAAAGAACAAAAACAAAATTTAAAAACTAAACTAAACGCCTTAAACTATAGAACTAAACTAATCGCCTCCCCGGTAACGGCGTCACAAAATTTATCGCAATTTATGATATGAAAAAGCTTTAATAATTAACCTCGATATTTCGCAAGCATACAGGTCATTCGTGTAGTACCTAAGGTGTTGATCCTACAAGGAGGGTTAATCTAATCCTAAAATCTAAGGATGAACTTAATTCGCAATAATTTAAAAAGAACAAAATTAAATAAGAAAATATTTCAATCATGCAATTAATTCCAATGATCAAATTCGAAAATAATAACAAGATAGTAGATGCAACACCCAATCACAAAACAACCTAAAAATTATCAATTGAGAGAAAGGGGATTTTTATCTGACTTTAATGAAACCTAATTGATTATGAATTTATTGAATTATGGTTCTAGATGGTCCTAAGGTTAATTACTCTCTCTCGAGTTATAATCATTAACCTAATTTATAAACCCTAATTAGATTATGGGAAATGCAACCACTCGATTCATAATTTATCCAAAAGCTAAATTAGATCTGAAATTGTCCAATAAACTACAGAAAACCTATGCAAGATCTCTCGTTACACAAATTTATCGGTTTAATTCAATTCATGATCTATTAAATTACCTAACTCTAGTTAACCCAATTTAACGATTTTTCACTTGGTTCACCCTCTTAATTTGTTACTGAATTATCCAAGTGCAGAATTGAAATCACAATAAATTTAATAAAAATGCAATCAATCAAATTTCATTGATGTCAAAGACAAAATATCCCAAAGTTAAGTTTAAACAAATCCTCAGCATTCAACAAATCTATCATCTATAGCTATCTCAAATACTATACCATCATAAAGAATGAAATAAAACCAGAAATAGACTTGGAATGGATGATGGAGGCAGCAACGACAAGAAACCTCCTATTTTGGGAAGTACTTCGCCTAGGCTTCTTTTCCACGTCACTCTTCCTTCATTTCTTCGTCAAGCTCTCAATAAAGCTGTCTAGGGTTTCAGGATTATGGCTGATACAAAAGCTCCCTCTCTTGTGTTCTTTATGTTCTTTAAATACTTTGTGTGTTTTTAGAAGCCTTAGTGTTTTTCTAAGTTAGAAACGGTCAGGAAACCCCTGAAAACTTGACTTTTTCTCTTATTTGCGCATTTGCCCAATGCAGGCCATAATCGTGGCCAACATCAAACCTTTATATCATGATCGTGGGTTATGGCAGAGTCTTCTGTCACGATTGTAGCCCATATGCCACGATCGTGGGCTGGCTCCCATGTTTCTATCACGATCGCGGCCTACCACAATCATAGGTCGTTGTTTCGGCCCAAAAGTCTTCAAAACTTCTCCTTTCTTTGCTGTTCCTGAAACACCAACAAACACATCAAGGTAACGCAAAAACATAATATTTAAGCTCAAAGACTTATACTAACTCATAAAAACACTTAAATGCACAAATTGACACAATTCTAACCTAAACACATACTAAACGCTCAAATTAACAATTAATACATAACAAATTAAGCCCTAAAACATTATCTAAATCACAACTATCACTTAGTGGGGGAATTTTCCAAGAGCCTAGGAGTCATAGTGAGAACTTGCTTTCTCGATTCATACGTTGTAACAATGCCATGTACTATAGTACTTGTTTAAATTCAGACTTTGGAAATCAACTTTTAGGTGATTAATTCAAACATGAATACTTAAACTTCATTATGATTAATTCAAACTTAGTATTAACAAAAGAAATTCATAGGTTTAATAGACATGACAATTCTTTGCATAATAAACCCCTGGGATGATATATAGGCTAAAAACCCATAATGTAGCTCTCGTGAGGCTTATTGGTGAAAATTTTCATGAGCCTAAGAGTCACAGCAAGAAATTGCTTTCTCAATTCATATGGTGTAACAATGCCACATACCATAGTGCTTGTTTAAATTCAAACTTTGCAAATCAACTTGTAGGTGATTAATTCAAACATGATTACTTAAACTTCAATGTGATTGCTAGATGTAGTGTTAGTTTTAATACATTTATGTACTTTTTTTTACTTCTTAATCTCACTTCTTATAGGACATAGGTTGGCATAATATTTTATTTGATTGATATATACATACATATATTGCCTATCAGTTAAGTCGTCCAACTTATGTTCATATTTGGAATATTGTTAGAATAATTGATGGCTAGATGTCTGAATTACAGTTCATTTGTAAGGTTATTATAAGTTAGAATGTGGTGATTGTCCAATCACTAAGGTGGAATTAGTTATGATTGAGTTTTCTAATTGTGAACTCATATAATGGGATATGTTGGTTTTAATTTGGAGGGGAAATGGTTAGAGACCTATAAAAATTTACGAGATGTTCTATAACGTAAAGATTAAATGCTCTGTAAACTTAGGGGAAATGATGGATACAAACTATGAAATCACTTTTTAAATAACAGTTTTTCATGAATGAGTAATGTTGATAGATCTTAGATGTATAGACAATTAACACCCAATGGTTTTATTAATCTTGAGTTTGTTGAGGGAGTTGAAGCTTTTATTCACTATATATGTTCTCAACCTGCATATATGAATGGCGCAAAGATTAGAGGTCTATGTAAAAAGTACAAACATATTCCTTTTCTTACTATTGATGAAGTGAATCTCCATTTATTAAGAAAAGGATTTGTTCCAAATTATTTTAAGTGGATACGACATGGGGAGCCATTAATTTGTAGCACCTCAAGGGGTAATGAAGTAAACCCATCAATAATTATGGATGATTTTGAAGGGGGCTAGATTTAGAACAAGTAATGTAGATGCAACAGCAAATTCGTACATCCAAATGGTTTATGATGCAGTCGATTATACCTTTTAAGAAAATATAGAGAATCTTGAAGAAGAACCAAACCCACATGCAAAACAATTTTTGACTTACTATAACCAGCTGATCAAAAATTATGGCCAAATTATGAGACCATGATTTAATTATCTTCAATTGCTCGAATATTGAACATAAAGCCTAAAGGTCATATTTCTGATTGAATTTTTGATAAAATTCTTACTTGGTATAATGAATCATTGCTTCCTGATCATACAATGGTTAATAATTTTTACAATATGAAGACACTTACTAGGAGTCTTAATTTGTCAGTTGAAAAAATTGATTGTTGCAAATTGGGATGTCTGTTGTTTTAAGAAGATGAAGTGGAATTATAAGAGTGCAAATTTTGTGGTCAATCTAAGTTCAAACTTATAAAGCATACTATGAAACAGAAATTAGTACCTTGGAAGTGAATGTATTATTTCCTGCTTACTCCGAGACTTCAAAGACTATATGCCTTTGATGTTATTGCATCTCACATGAGATGGAATGATGAACATGAACAGGAAGTTGGAATAATGAGTCATCCATCATATGCACTCCCATGGAAACATTTCAATAACACTCATTATGAGTTTGCATCTAAAATTTGAAATGTTAAGCTGAGATTGTCAACGGATGAATTCCAACCTTTTGGTCAACCCGACCAACAATATTCATCATGGACAATCATAATTACTCCTTATAATTTGCCTCCATAGACGTGTATGAATGAGGCCTATATGTTTTTGGTAGTGATTGTGCTAGGCCTACAAATCCAAAGCATAAAAATGATATATTCTTACAACCATTGGTATCCGAATTGCATCATCTTTGTGAATATGGTGTGGAGACATATGATGTGTCTCTTAAACAAAATTTTATATTGATAGCAGCTTTGATATGGACTATTAGTGATTTCCCAGCATATGCTATGTTGTTTGAATGGAGCACAGCAAGGAAATTGGCTTGTTTTATTGTGGCAATGATTCTGATGCTTTTTATCTTCCAAACGAGGCCAAAACATCTTAGTTTGACAACCACAGGAAATTTCTTCCTCCAGATCATCCATTTAGATGCAATAAACAAAATTTCATTAAAAATAGGATGGTACAAACACCTCCTCCCCCTCACAAAGCTGGTGAAGAGATATTGTAAGAGATTGATGAATTAGGGTTGCTAAAAGTTATAGAACTTGAAGCTGATGAAGTTAATATAAGCATTAGTAAAAACTTTGGTTATAGAAAATGCAACATCTTTTGGGATTTGCTATATTGGAAAACTAATTTGATATGTCATACTCTAGATGTGATGTATATCGAAAAATATATATTTAAAAATTTGTTCAATTCCATAATGAACATTGACGGGAGGAAAAAGGACAATGCAAAATCACGAGTTGATTTTAAAAAAATTAAAAGGAATGAGTTAGATAAATATATTCTCACTGTTAAATATCCATAATCATGTTACACTTTGGATAAAAAACAAAAGAAAATTTTGTGTGAATGGTTGAAAAGTCTAAACTTTCTCGATAATTATGTTGCGAACTTGGCAAGGTGTATGGACATAAGAAAGTAAAAATTATTTGGGATGAAAAGTCATAATTGTCATGTATTTATGCAAAGGCTAATTTCATTGCATTTCGGGAGTTACTACCGAATAAGGTTTGGGAAGCTATAACAGAATTAAGTTTATTTTTTAAAAGCTTAACATCATCTGAAAGAAAGTTGACTGAAATGGAAAAACTAGAAGGGAAAATTCTAATTATCTTGTGCAAATTGGAAGGGATTTTCACTCCAAACTTCTTTAACTATGTGGAGCATCTACCCATACATTTAGCACACGAGGCTAAACTTGCTAGTCTAGTTTATTATCGATGGATGTATTTGTTTAAGAGGTAATTATAGTTAATATTTAAATAAAAGTTATAGCATATTTTAATCACAGAATTGTAACAACCCTATTTGTAATGTAGGTATTTGCATCACTTGAAGAAAAACGTCAAAAACAAGGCTAGAGTTGAAGGTCCGATATGTAATGCTTACTTAATGGAGGAAGCAAGTAAATTTTGTTCATATTATTTTGAGTAACATGTGCACACAAAAGAAAGAAAAGTTCCTCGTAATGACAATGAGGGAGAAACGAGTGATGTTAATGGTAACTTATCCATTTTCACATATCCAGGACGAACATATAGACGTTCAACAAGAAGAATATTAATAATAGAAGAAACAAAAGTTACCCTTGGTTACATTTTATTGAATTGTCAAAAGGTTCAACCTTTCGTGTAGTAAGTTTAAGTTGATTTTGAAATAGATTATTTAAGTTTTCGAAGTTACTGTTGTTCATAACTAAAATACATAATAATGCTTATAGATTATAAGAGCAATGGTTACATGAGCTAATTCCCGAAACAACACAGGATGATATCAATAAAGAAGTTGAAAGACACTTTCCTCGATAGTTCAAGAAATGTGTAAGTTTCACTTATAATAATTGAATGGTTGAATTATCATATCAAAGTGATTAAATGACATTATACTATTTAATATGATAATTGTTTTTTTGTAGGCCTCAAAAAATCCAATAGGGAACAAGTTCATATGTGATCTTACAAAAGGACCTTTGCGAACTGTTAAATTGTATCCGATATATTTTGTTAATGGATACAAATTTCATACAGAATATCATAAATAGCATAGAAATAGTAAGTAGTAGGGTTTGCATATAGGGAGAATTGATGGATTACTATAGTAAAATTATTAAGATACTTAAAATTGAGTAACCTGTATTGCTAATAAAACAGAGTGTGATATTTAAGTGTGAATGGTTTGATCCAACTCCTAATATTGGAATAAAAGTGCACAATCGATACAATCTAGTTGAAATCAATCAGTGAAGAAGATTAAGACAATTTGAACCTTTCGTATTGGTGATGCAAGCAATCCAGGTGTATTATGTCCCTTTTCCCAGCTTCCGATGAGATAAATCAGATTAGTTGATCGTATACAAAGTAAAACCTAGAGGTGTTTTTGAATTACATTGAAAAGGAGAAAATAAGAGAATTGAAAATGAAGCATTTCAAGAAAATTTTTATGAAATAAATGCATGTGTAACATATGACAAGAATGAACCTTTGAACGATCCAAGCAATGAATATGTTGACATTCCATCTGGAGAGGATGAGGAGGACGAGAGATCTGAAGAGGGGCCTGAGTTTGAATCTAATTCTTCGGAAAAATATGATGATGATGATGATTTTGATTCACAATTAAGTGTTGATAGCGATCAATTTGTTTTTGTAATAGAATATTATATGAATAAATATATTAGTGCATCAACAATATATTGTTATATATTGAACTTATATTGTTCTATTTCTGGAAAATTCAATAAAATGTGAATTTCAGGTTAAAAATATGCCACCAAAGAGAAAACAGGATATGATGCAACCAAGGTTCAGGTTACAACGATTTGGAGAAGCCAGTGCATTTCCAAGTGAAGCATCACATTCTACAGATGGTATTGCACATCCAGATGAGACATCACCTTCTGTACTTGCTGTTATACTATCCAGCAGCCCTGGTACACCATCCACCAGCCCTACATCATCCACCACCTCTATACCGATAGAGATATTCGGGGTAAATGTTGCGGATGAAGGAAGTAACCTCCAGCTTAGGGCTAAGTGAGTTAATGGAAGAACGTACATTACAATTACTAACAATTTGTAAGTAAAATTCTAAAAATTTTGTAACATAAGATAACATCATAGATTTATACCGAAGTTATAAGTTTTAATTTGAAAATGATCAAAAATAACTTATACGTTAGGTTGGTTCCATCTGGAATGTGCTAAAGAAATATCTCATCCAAGTTTAAGGAGATGATAAATTTTGAGGGTTATATATGGAAGAATGTCTCTCAGCCGAAAAAATATTTTTATTATCAGGAGTTTGAGGTACAAAAAATATATTCTTTAATCTTTTTTATTTTATCTAAATTTTATACATTAATTAGATAAATGTTGTTGTTTATAAGTACTTATTGTATGTTTTTTCCAGAAAGAATTTTTTTGGGATCCAAAATTTGATGTTATAATTTAGGTGGTATGAAAGAGACGAGCTCGTACACGTTATAGAGACTTTCTTAGTTCGATACACAAGAATGGTGTACGACTACCATAAATATCTGAAGAAACTTGGAGTCGTTAGTATCAGTATTAGGCATCACCTGAGGCAATATCCATTTTAGAACACAATTCTACCAACAGACGTGGAGGGTCAGACGAAGAGAGCCTACCCGTACACACTGGAGAATCTTTGACCCACCAAAAGCATGCACTTCAACTTGTAAGTATCAAAACTTTACACTTATATTCTGATTTTTGTACTTTGATGTATGAAATTTGA
>JAOQML010012122.1:0-12221 GCA_027568935.1 Erythroxylum urbanii | reverse complement strand
GCTCCGTTATCTTAGGTTATGTGTCGGAATGACCTACGGGCGTCCCGGTACGTACCCTAGGGTAATGGGGTGTTACATTCTATCGCAAGAGACAAATGAAAAATGAGTTGCCTTTTGTAGGATTTCGAGATTTGTAGACGAATAAAAAGCACATAGAAGTTTTTACTTGGATCAATAGCTTAATTGCTATCTACTCCAAAGATCTCATATAGGTGGTTATACTAGGAGATAGAGAGTTGCTAAAGTACTTACTTAGGAGTACTAGTGAGTTCTTAAAGAACTCTTGCAAGTGTTGTCTCCGTCTCTTATAATCATTTCACGTGTATCAATTAAAGCCAAACTCTTCTTTTGCACTGTGTTTTACTTTGTCCATTCTTGTTGTTAATTTTGTAACCAAACACCCTCAAATCTTCGGTTTTAATGTTGACAGCTATTAACCAAAACAAATAAAAAACACACACACATAAACACATGAACCGTAAATGCCCAAATATTAAAAACGAATCATTCGAAATCAAATCAATGATCTATATTGAAAATTGATGGAGGAACCTGAATCACTTTACATTTATTCCCTGCTTCTCCATTAATTTTGATGTCGTTCTTCGATTTGTAAGAGATTTAAAGAAACAAACCCTAGCATACACCTTAAACATGAGTCCATAATTAGGTTCTTTGATGATTGTTATCTTCAAAGGGCTTCACTAATCTATAGATAATCTCTACAGAAAGTGAATTTCCTTGTTGTAACTATCTTCGTTCCAAAGTCTAAAGGATTTAGGTCACTAGCTATCTTCTCCAGAGTGAAGAGACCCTGTGCAATTCTATCTCTAATGAAATGAAGCCTCACGTCGATGTGCTTGGATCACTTGTGTAGAACAGGATCCTTACTGAGGTAAAACGTGCTTTGACTATTTGTATAGACTGTTGATGTTTCTAGGTTAATTTAAATTTCCTTTAGGATGCCTATCAGCCATGTTAGTTCTTTTACGCCTTTTGTGATTGCATAATATTCTGCCTCTGTCGTTAACAGTGATACTACTGACTATTGTTGAACTTTCTAACTGATTAAATTGCCTGCTAATGTGAAAAATATGTTGATAATGATTTCCTTGTGTCTTTATCTGTTGTATAATCTGAATCTACAAAACCACGCAAAGATATCTCATTGTATTTAGCTAATTCAACTTTAGAAAAACATAAACCATAGTTTAAAGTTCCAGCCAAGTATCTAAAAACATTTTTTAACCCTTACCAGT
The DNA here is from genome assembly GCA_027568935.1 of Erythroxylum urbanii. NCBI lineage: Eukaryota > Viridiplantae > Streptophyta > Magnoliopsida > Malpighiales > Erythroxylaceae > Erythroxylum > Erythroxylum urbanii. The sequence goes on along the minus strand of JAOQML010012122.1, from coordinate 10,962 downwards.
GCTTAAATCCTAGGTTGGCCATGCATTTGCTTAGAATGCTGATTGCATAGGCCAAGTCAGGTCTTGTACATAGCATCATGCACATGATACTCCCAACTCCAACATCATAGGGATAATTCATCATAGCTTTCTATTCTTCCTCAGTTTGAGGACTCTTACTGGTAACCATCTGCAGATGTGAACCTATAGGAATAGAGTTAGTTTTTTTTGGTTCCATGTTAAACTGGGCAAGAACTTTCTGATGTAGTTCTTCTGAATCAACCATAGCTTCCCTGCCCTCCTATTCCTGATAATCTGCTTTCTTAGGAACTTATGTGCTTCTTCCATTTTCTTCATCTCAAAATGCTTACATATAACATTCTTCACCTCTACAATTATGCTTAAGTCCTTTCCAGTGATGACTAAATAATCTACATAGACTATCATATAGACAACTTTTGTCTCTCTTAGGTCCTTATAGTAAAGATAGTAATCATAGGCACTTCTAGTGAATTTCATACCAATTGCTACCTCATGAAACTTCTTGTTCCATTGCCTAGGAGCTTGTTTCAACCCATATAGGGATTTCTGAAGCAAGCAGACATAATTAGGCTTATCTTTATCTACAAAACTAATTGGTTGCTTCATGTAGATAGTTTCCTCAAAGTTGCCATATAGGAAGGCTATTTTATCATCCATTTGATGGATTTCCTAGTTATAGATAGTTGCTAGCACAAAAATGAGCCTTATAGTCTTGAACTTCACAACACGTGAGAAAATATCCTCGTAGTCAACTCCCTCCTTCTGTCTGTATCCCTTAGCTACAAGCCTGGCCTTGTATATCTTGGGTTTTGCCTCTGTGACTCCCTCTTTAAGCTTAAACAACCATCTGTTCTCAATCAGCTTTGCTTTAGGTGGCTTGGGCACTAGCACCCAAGTCATATTCTTTATGAAAGAAGAATATTCATTTCTTGCTAGCCAATTTCCATTGTTTAGTATCCTCTTTGCTCATAGCTTCTTCACAGGTTTCTGGTGCCCTACAATCAATAGATTCTGCAACAAGACAAGCATATTCCACTAAGTTAGAGTCACTGTATCTCTTGTTAGGTATCCTTTATCTTGGCTGTCTATCTCTGGTGAGCTAATAGTCAAGTAGAGATTCATTAGTGCTATCTACAGCTAGCCGTGAAGTTCCCTCATCATTTTCACCTTCTGTTTCTTCAGTTTCTTGTTCATGGTAGGTAGCGCCTTGTATAAGCTTCTCATCATGATGTTGTGTGCCATTTTTGCTGTTTTAGTTTTTAGTGGCACATAGAAAGGAACTGAAGTACTTGGTGATCCCAGTTGCTCTTGAATTTCCTTTTGTAGGTTGGTATTTGCAAGATTCCTACACAACAAAGGAAATTCAAGTTCCTTAAATATCACATCTCTACTAATAATAGTTTTAAAACCTCCCTGTTGAAGCAGTATGATTTTTTAGCCTTTAACTCCTTCTAGATAGCCTAAGAACACTCCTTTAGCTGTTTTAGGTTCCAATTTCCCTTCCTTTTGGTGTGCATAAGCAGTATAGCTAAAAGTTCTTAAGTGAGCCAAGCTAGGCTTTTTTCTATTCCAGATTTCCTAAAGTGTTTTGTAATTATTAGCTAATGTAGGCAATCTGTTCCCTAATAAACAATAGTCTTGATAGCTTCACCCCATAGTGATTGCGAACACCCTGAAGATAACATCATACATCTAGTCTTTTCTAGGAGTGTCTTGTTGAGCCTCTCAGCTACACCATTATACTAAGGTGTTGTTTTAACAGTCTTGTGCCTTTGAATACCTTTCTTGCTGCAGTAATCTTCAAATTCTTTATTGCAGTATTCAAGACCATTATTAGTCCTTAAGCACCTTAGCTTCTTCCTTGTCTAATTCTCCATACGTGTACTCCATTTAATAAAAATTTCCAATGCTTCATCTTTCCTTTTCATAAGATAAACCCAACATTTCCTAGACTTATGATGTATTATAGACATAAAGTATCTATTTCCTCTTGCAGTGGGCACTTATGCTGGCCCCCAAAGATCTCTTTAGCTCTCTTAGCTCCTTTATGAAAACTGGTTCTGTGGTGCTTTACTAGCATGCAAGATTCACAGAGTTCCATTTTCCTTATGTTTTTTTCCCTGAATCAGACCCCGTTTAGAAAGGTGTATTAAGCTCTTGTTCCTTGCACATCCTAATCTTGAGTGCCATAATTTAGTAGAATCTAGCTCTCCATTTCCAGTAGTTAGGTTCACTTCAGTAGTGCTTATCATATAGTAGAGCCCTCTCCTTTCAACTCCCCTTATGATCACTCTTCCCTCATTTAGAATTTCTCTAAGTCCATCCTCAGATGTTATCTGAAAGCCTTGTTTATGAAAAATACTTTCAGAGATGAGATTTCTCCACAATCCTAGCACAAATCTGACATTGGTTATGGTTCTTTTCTTCCCATCAAACATCTTGATAGAAACATTCCCAATACCTTCAACCTGTTATTGTCTAGAGTCTGCCATCTTTACTTTAGCAGTAACTGGTTTAAAGGTGGTAAACTAGTCTCTGCGAGGAGTGACATGCATAGTACAGCCAGAGTCAAAGATCCATTCTCTGCTGAGATCTTCACTCTCTTTAGCAACAGCAAGCAGCTCATCACCACTAGATTTTTTAGGTTTCTCTACATTCCCAACATCTCCACCTTGTACAGTCTTGTCCCTTTTATTCTTCCTGCAGTCTCTGGTAAAATGCCCTTCCTTATCAAAGTAGTATCACTTCTTGCCTTTAGCCTTTTCTTCTTTTCTTCACTTTCTTTAACCTACTTATCCTTAGCATTCCCTTCCTGTCAATTTTCCTTCTTATTGTTCTTTTGTTGAGGCTTCTTGTCTTGTTTATTAACAATAAACATGAGTTCTGGTTCCTTCTTGAATGGATTATTGTCCACAATTTCCTCTATTAGTGAATCCAACACCTTTTTCATAGTGAGTGATTCTCCACTGGCATGCTTAATCACCTTCTTGAAGGCATTGAAATATGATGGTAAGGCCTTTAGAATAACCACAGCTTGGTGTTCTTCAGATATCTTTTCACCTGTAGCTTCTAAGTCTTGTACCAATTTAAAGAAATAATCCAGATTGTTATCAAGGGTTACAGTAGTATTCATTTTATAGTTGGTCAGATTGTGTAAAAGTGTCATCTTGTTAGGCAGAAACCCTCTAGCATACAATTCTTCAAGCTTCACCTATAGTTTCTTTGTAGTATTGCAATTCTGCACTTTCCTTATCATAATAGGTCATAAATGAAGCATTAACTTGCAATGTGCAAGCCTTTGTAGCTTAAGTTTCTTAACAAGATCTATTTCTGCATCATACTATTCTTCAATTACACTATAATAGTCATAGGATTCAAGTAAAGCTATATTTGAAGTTTCCATATTGTAAAATCTTCTTTACCAGTAAAAAAATCCATTTCTTTGCCCACCATTTTGTTACTTAGTTTAAATGATGATAGAAAAAAAAGATTCTTAATGGTTTCTTGATTGTAAAAATAGATCAGAAAAAAGATACGAAGATTTAGGCTTACTTGTATGATTGTTCTTACACTTTCTTGATCAATCTTGATCTCTTGAATAGCCAGACAATTACCCAAAATATTGAGAATTGGCTCTGATACCACTTATGTTAGGATTTTCCTTCTATTTATTTATCTTTTATTGCAAGAGACTAATGAAAAATGAGTTGCCTTTTGCAGAATTTTGAGATTTATAGACGAATAAAGAGCACACATAAGTTTTTACTTGGTTTGATAGCTTAATTGTTATCTACTCCAAGGATCTCATATAGGTAGTTCTACTAGCTTCAATGAAAAGAAAAAGGTTACAAGAGACGGAATGTCTTTTTCAACACTTGCAAGAGTTCTCTAAGAACTCACTAGTACCCCTAAGTAAGTACTCTAACAACTCCCTAACTCCTAATTTCTTTTTGTAATTGAGAAAATTGTAAAGAGTGTAAACTGATTCTAATTTCAGGTTTTTATAAACCAAATTGTAGTCGTTGCATTCTGTTTGTCCATGCCTTCACTGCCAAGGAAAGTCAAGTCAAGCCAGGCCCAAAGCACACTTCATGTGCATCTCACGTGTATCACTTAAAGCTGAGCTCCTCTTCTGTGCTGAGTTTTGCTTTATCCATTCCTGTTGTTAAATTTGTAACCAAACACCCTCAAATCTTCGATTTTAATGTTGATAGCTATTAACCAAAACAAATAAATAACACACACACATATAAACACGTGAACCTAAATACCCAAATATTGAAAATGAATTGTTCGAGATCAAATCGATGATCTACATTGAAAATTGATAGAGAAACGTGAAGCACTTCACAAGCTAATTACCGAATATTTTTCATAGCTAGTTAGTTGAGATGTAATTTTTTGAATTTTTAAAAATCAAAAGTTAAGTCGTTAAGACAAGGGGTTTAAGGTTTAAAAGATTTAATCGGTATTAGATCGTTATAAAACTAGTTAAAGATTAAATAAAATTGAAAAAATTTAAAATGCGATTAAAAGAGATTGTACTTAGTTATCCAAGAATTTGAAATTTAATTAAAAAAGAGATTGTTAAATAAAAATTAATTGATTTATTTTGATTTATAAGAATTTATTAATTTATGAAAATTAACCATTAATTAATAAATTAATTAGTTTTTAAGATTTGTTAAAGTAAATCGAACTAAAAAGTTAAAAAATGAATCAAAAAATTGAATGGTTTAAGGTTTTTATAGTTAAACCGATCAAATCAGTTGAGTTTTTTAATAATTGAATTTTGTACTTAAGTTGTGAGTAGGATTGAAAGTTGGTTAATGTAATTTTGTTGTGTTTACTTTCTTTAAAAAGTGACTGTGTAAATAGTTTATCTTTTGTTACTAAATAATTTGAAAATATAAGAAAGCTTCTATGATAATCATTGAGTAATTTTTGTCCAACATGATGTCGTGCGTGTGTTGTGTGATGTTCCTTCTATGTTTCCTCAAAATTAGTCATATGAAAAATAATAGATAAACTATATGAGGTGTAGAATAAGGTAGATTCCAAGTTTTTGGATTCTTATCTTTTTTATTGTGAGCATCTACAAATCGTATCATAACATAATTGTAGGAATAATAATGAATCAAATCAAGTTCAAACTTGGATATGTAGACTAAGATCATTTAGCTTGAGACATATTTCAAAATCCTAATCTCATTTGTTCAAAGAAGTTTTGAAATTTTAGAAAATCTAAATTAAAATATGTTAATCCGAAATTTATCTATTTTCTTCAAGTTGAAACGAAGTTGAAACTAGTTAGACTAGACTCGATCATGATCTTTTTACAAGTAGTACATCTATAAATCAATTTAAATCACTAATAAAAATATATCCCTTTTTATTTTATAAGAATCATATGTACATTGTAACAAAACATTCGAATAAAGTTGAAGAAATAACTTTGTTGTTTGTATACATAGGTTAGCTAGATCAAAATCGTTCCGAGCCTGCCCGAGTCCACTCAAAATGGACAAAGCCATTTAAGGATGTCAAAAATGGCCCAACTCGCCTCAATTTTGGCCCGAGTTGGTCAGGTCGGGCCAGCCCGACCCGTGGCCCGATTGTTATTTCAAAAATGATGTCGTTTTTGACGGTTTTCCTTCAAAAAATATATGGTGGGCCGGGTTGGCTCGAACCACCCGTGGCCCATCAAGCCAAGAACAGGGCTATGGGCCACCGTAGCCTGCTAAGGCCATTGAATGTTTTGGCATTAGGTTGAGGTGGAGCTTATTGTACCTCACAAATTAACGGTCCAATAATGAATTATATGTTTTGAGTTGAAAAGTATAAACCGAATAAATCTAATAATCTTTATTCCAAGACTTTCAAAACCTTTACACTTTAAAAACTTTTAAACATTTAGTGTTTGATCATTTTATAAAACAAAATTTTAATATTTTATGACCAAAAAAATTGTAGTTCTTGAATTAGAACTTTAATTTCCATCTAATTTTGGAAATGGGGTTGCTAGGAGACAAATAATAACTGTTAGCAGTAAATTAATATATTTTTTTTGAAAATAGCAAACTAATATTTTGAAGATAATGGAAACCTAATCACTTAGCATTACTTCAAAGTGTAGGTATCATGATTATAATGGATCCAATATCTATAATTATAGTTACCTCCTCTTGTCATCTTTCCACTTATGATAATATTCAGAAGGCACTAGCATTTTGGTCCCCCTTGTGCTAAAAGATATGGCTACAAATTCCTACAAAGTAGATGATGAATTTACTGAAGAAAACATCAATGACATACTAAGTGTTTGTTAGAATTACCTACATCAATTGAGATTTTAATTAACCGAGTATTTGCTAGTTTGTTTAGTAGCTCCTATTTTTGGAACTATTTGAGTTTGTTTTCATTGTTCCTAGTTATTAGGAAGTAGTTGAGTTTGTTTCAGTTGTTCCTGAATATAGGAAGTACTTGAGTTTGTTGCAATAATTAAGGAAGCAATCTTTTCCTGTACGCCTATATAAAGGCCATTGTTTGCACTAAATAACAACGATTCCCACTGTCATACATTTGTTGTTATATATTTTTATTATCATCATTTGGTATCAGAGCAAGGTTGGTAGTGAGCATATTTCTTTGCCTTTTGACAAAATGATTGTGATATCTAAGTCGTTGGTGGAGTTAAGAAGCTCAATAACCAGAATTATAATTCTTAGTCTATATGTATGACATCATACATCCAATGTCAAGACTTGTGGGAGGTTGTCAACGGTGGTGAAGTGACAGAACCAGTGGCTGAAGATGCAAATGCTTCCTTGTGGAATTGTTAAAGCAACATTTGTCAAATCCACAGAGACTCGATGCCAAACCCTTTGCATCCTACCGTAGCATTCTATCCTATCTTTCTGATGTGCTAGTACTAAACGCTCCGACTTTAGAGTAATAGTAATCACTCATAACAGGAACTTTAAAAAGAGTGAGTAGGGAATAGGGACACATTACGCCCCTTATAAGGCCAAGAAAAGGCTTGCTACTGAGTTCTAGTTACCATGGAGTGGTAATATACTCTATCGTAGATCAAGGAATATTAATATATCTTATTAGGTATTTTAGTAGCTTGAAGCTGAACTGAACCATCATGAATATAACTAGCACTTAAGGAAAAGGCCTAGAAGCAGGCAAGCTAAAATCGGGCAAAGCCATGTTTATTTTGAAGACAACCATCGAGGAAGATGTGCTAGAACACATTTGGAATGCCAAAACACCCAAAGAAGCATGGGATACGTTCCCTAAGCCATTCTTTAAGAGAAATGACACAAGGCTCCAACTTCTCTAGAGTGAATTACTGTCAGTAACATAACGTGACATGACAGTTGCTCAGTATTTTCACAAAGTGAAGTAATTATGTCATAATATTTTTGAGTTGGTTCCTTCGGTAATGTTGTCGCTTGCAACCAAATTAATACCAACTCTAATAATGCAATGTGTAGTTAGTGAAGAGTTGAGATCGTTCCCACGAGGAATTTATTGGTAAATGTTTCACAAGTTGGAAACTAAAACAAATTGGGGGGGGTTTCAATTAACGTGATTTTTAGAAATTAAAAACGAAAAAAATTGGACAAAATAAGAATATTCAGATCTGGAAAATTAATAACGAACCTTAGTTTCGGGTCACCTACGTTATCAAACTAATATGGATCATCGATATAAAGTTAAGTCCATTAACAAATACTTATTGAGTGATGTTCTCTCTTAAGATTAAATGAATAGAAACATGTATTCTAAACACTCTTATTAGTCAACAACTTAGATACGATCTTAAATTTGATTGATTAATAGCTTTAAGAACTAAGAGAACCAGTGAGCAACATAATACACATTTGATATGTATTTAATCTAGATAAGTGTCTTTCTTAGAATTTCCAATCCCTAACGTAAAGATAGTAATAATAATTGCCACTTTAGATAAGAAAAACTGAACGTCAAATCCTACTAATTTGGCTATAAATTAAATCAATCAATTCCTAGTTGCACACCCTAGAGATCAATCAATTTAATCATAAAAAGCAATACGGAAGACATTTAATATTCATCAATGAAATAAACTTTATTCAAAAAATCTCGCACATACTAGATGATAATGTGGTTCCCTTCAATCAAAAAGAAGGATTTAGCTACTCATAACAGAGGTAAAAATCCAACAGAAAAGTAGCAGAAGACATAGTCTCCATATCTACACTTTCCAAATAAATACAAAAACTCTAGCCAAAACCAGAAAAAACAACAGCAGAAAAACGTAAAGATGATGTAATAAGAAGTTTCCTCTCTTCCCTCTTATCGTTATCTTTATCAGATACACTCCCCACATAATCAGGTAGCAGATCCCCACCTAAAAGACAATAACTTGATTCCCTCAATAATAAAAATCCTAAGTGTGTCGAATCTATATTCAAATCAGATTCTGCAGATAAATTTTCCCTTTGCACGTGCCCACGTTTAGTCAAAAACTTTTCTGTCAGCTGAGAATGCGAATTGTCTTTGCTTTCCTTACATCTTTTTAATTCAAAATCATTTTCTTGGTCTAAAAATTTACTGAATCCAAGATGGAATTCTTCTACATCCGAAAACTTATTTCAAAGATTTGTTGGAGAAATTTGGAATGCTTGAGTGCAAACCTATTTTGACACCAATAGACCCACATGTCAAAATTTGTGCTCATGAAGGGAAAAATTTAGAAAATGCAACAATGTATTGACAATTGGTGGGTAGTTTGATCTACTTAACTCTAAATAGACCTGATATTTCATTTGTAGTTGGTGTGATGAGTTGATACATGCAAAATTTGAAGAAATCTCACTTGGAAGTTGTTTGAAGAATTTTGAGATATGTGAAAAGTACTCTTGGCTATGGTGTTTTGTATAAGAAAGGTGGAGAGTGCAAGCTAGTTAGTTATTGTGACGTGGATTATGCAGGTGATCATGATACCTTATGTTCAATCATAAGATATGTTTTCATGCTAGGGACGGGAGCAATTTCTTAGTGTAATATACTCTAACCAATTGTATCTCTATCAACAATAAGAGCAGAGTACAGAGCTGTAACAATGATAGCTTAAGAAAGCACCCAACTTGTGCAATTGCTGAAGGATCTGCATTGGCCAGTAGACTATCCAATATCTTTGTATTGCAATAATCAATCAGCAATATGTTTGGCAGAAAATCTAGTTTTTCATGCTAGAACCAAACATGTAAAGGTGCATTATCAATTTGTCAGAGAAAAATTATGTAAAAAGAAATCGAAATGAAGCATATTGACATAAGGATCCAAGTTGCAAACTTGTTCACAAGAGGCTTAAGTAGTAACAAGTTAGAAAGCTTCCATCATCTCCTTAGTATGATGAAAAGACTGGAAGCTAATGTTGAGGGTGAGTGTTAGAATTACCAACATCAGTTGAGATTTTAATTAACTGAGTATCTACTAGTTTGCTTAGCAGCTCCTATTTCCTTTGAAGTAGTTGAGTTTGTTTTTGTAGTCAATAGTCATTACGAAGTAGTTAAGTTTGTTTCAATTGTTCCTAGATATTAGGAAGTAGTTGAGTTTGTTCCAAAAATTAAGGAAGCAATCTTTTCCTGTATGCCTATATAAAGGCCATTGTTTACACTAAATAACAACGATTTACAACAAACAGTACATTTAGCGACATTAAAAAAATTGTCTCCAAAAGTCATAATTCGCGACAATTTTACAAAATCATCATTAAAAGTAAGAATTTAGTGACCAAATAGAAAAGCGTGACAAAAGGGAAAACATTTTGCGACGAACAACAGAAATCGTCACAAAATGCTAAACATTTAGTGACGATTAAGAAGAATAGTCACAAAATGATGCACAATGGGTGACGATTTCAGATATTCGTCATTAAATATACTTATGGTGATGCTTTCTATAAATCGTCACCATAGTTTATCAAACATTTGGTGACTAATCCTGGAAATCGTCACCAAAGAGTCACAATGGGCGACGATTATGCGAAATCGTTAGTAAAAAGAGTTTGGTTTTTTGCTACGATTTTGACACTGTTGCTAAAAGTTGTCATTTAGTGACGATATTTTTAAGTGTCACCAAAAGGTCTATATTTGGCAACAAAATTTGTAAATCATCGTAAATGGTTGACATTTTCTAAAATTTTTAAACTAACATTTTTATATTCTATCATAGTTAAGATATGTTTTATTAGAGATTTGTTTTGAATGTTTACAACGTATTATTGAAAAAAAAGAAAACAACATAATTTTAAGTGTTAAATAGTAGTGATAATTAATCATTAATATTTACTAACATTGAAAAAATTAGTTATTAAAAATTTAAATAATTTTATCAATATAATAATATGATATATGGAGTAGTATGAAGTTTGAATTAGAAGTTTAACAATTCATACAGTCATAGAACCAAAACAATAATAATCCACATTCAATAGTACGCAGCTTGACCCCTAACTAGTAGAGAGGTTGTTTGACAAATTCTTACAGATACAACAATAAATCAACTTTAAAGCCGAGTCCCATTGATTGCATCGATAAAGGACAATGATATAATTATTTATTTGGATTCCAACTGACATGAGAGTCCGTAAAGGTAAATGAGTCCCTGATATCTGGATTCCCGAGAAGGGTCCTTGTATGTTTGTGATGTGGTTCCGCAAGTTCACGGGTCCCAAGTAGTATAGTATAATATCGTCCCATAGGGAGTAATTGAGTAAGTACTAGGCTTGGATCACTCAATTAATTGGACTAATCAATTGTGTAAGAATGGGGGAATTTAAATTAAAAGAAAATTTAACTATCAAAATAAATAAATAAATAAATAAATAAAACCGATGCTTAAACAAAGGTGCGAATATCTCTAGGGATTAATCCGAATGGAGTG
>JAOQML010012112.1:0-12221 GCA_027568935.1 Erythroxylum urbanii | reverse complement strand
ATAAAGTATTTAAAATATTACAATTTTAATTTTTTTTATATAAAGTATTTAAAATATTACAATTTTAATTTTTATTATTATAATTTCAATTTTTATTATATAATAAATAATAATAATAAATAATAATTCGGGTGTGCTTTTTGGGAATTTGATTGGGACTTTCCTTTTCCGAAAGAGAATATATATGCCAAATGAATGGTTCAGATTAAGCGCAAGCAATCCTACTGTTAATGATTTTTTAACTTTTCATTTCTTTGACAAGGAAGTAAATAAAACGAAGGGCTCATAGTCGCACAATAATTAGGTGTTCCCTCTTTAAAGGCTGACATTAAATTTTCAATCTTGAATGGATCATCGAGAATGACAGTACTATGCACAAGTACAACAAGAATATTGATACTAAACGCGGAATCTTTATAAAAAATTGGCTAATCAAACTTTTACTCACTTCAAAAAATTTTATTGTTTAATTAAAATTTTCAAATTAATTACGAAGACTCTGTTTTAAATTACATAAAAACTTTAGAACATGATAAACTTTCTGATAATTTTGATCACATGTATCTTTAAGTATATATAATCAATTGCAACAAGTTATTAAAACTAGAGTGTTCTGGAGTATCAATCTCATGATACTACTGTGCTTATCAATCCTAGCCAAAATACAAGAAAGGAGATATTATAAAAGCTAACTAAATTATAAAACTAACTAACAAGATAACAAACATCAAGGTTTTGAAGTTCATTTATGGGGAATTCTAACAATTATAATAATAAATCTTGCGCAATAACTATAATGCCCTTTCTTAAGGTAAACAAGTATATCCTACAAGGTAACTACAACATCTTGATGCACAATTTAACCTAATCAAACTTATTAAGAATATGTAATCTATTTAGTTATCAAAATAGTCTATAGAATCCCTTTCTTTAGTTTTAAAGTATTTATTATCCTAATATATGGATCGTACTTCACCTCCAAGACCTTCATATAAACCCTAAGAATGAATCCATATTGATTAGACATAAATCCAACAATTAAGATTAAAGAAAATTAATTAAACTACATAAATATTTTATCTTGCATTATTAATTAAAAAATATGTCACAAATTATATCCTTATCCTGAATAAGGGTTTTCAACTACTAAATATTATTAAGAAACAAAAAAATCATTGTTAATATAAAAGAAAGAAAAGAAAGAAAGAACTACAAGAATTGTCACGATGTCCTTTAGTCTTACTCCAATCCCTTCTTGATGTTAAGAAACCATAAAACCAACAATTTAGTGATAAAAGGGATTGTCACAGTCTCCTCTGAAGTCTCCTACAAAGAATCATGATGGGAATTAAGCATCTTCTCTTCGAGTTCTAAGCTAGGGTGGTTACATCGATACAAAGTAGGTAAGGAAGGACAAAGAACCCTGACAACTTAACGGTAGATCTCTATATAAGGAGTGAGACTTATACTTTTAAAGGTTGTAGTTACACCAATCATGATGATCCAAGTGAAGGAGCAAAATGAAGAATTACATTTATATAATGTAATTTTCATGTGCCTTAGAGGATAATCGATGTTGGTCTTGCATTGTTGCTAAAGTGATAAAGAAACATAATATAACCGGCACTAGAGTCATGTTTCCTCGGTGCAAATTTTTTATTTGATTTTATGAACAAGAGTTTTAAAATAAAACTGGCATTGGAGTTCATTATAAAAATAATATGCATTGAACTTAACAGAAAATAAAAACTAACTTTACATAAAAAATTTGTAGTAGTGGTGAGAAAGGATTGTATCCATAAAGAGTGTTTGTTTAGCTTTTGCAATGAAGCAATCAATATATAGGAATGGGAGTAGGGTTTGGTTGAAATCAATTAATAAAATAAAATAAAACTAAACTATTGAAGGTAAATTAAATAAAGCACTACAAATTTGCTAAGATTAATCAACGAGTGTTGAATCCAGTTCGTAGTTCAATCTTGAGCTTCACATTAATGTGCATAATCAATTGTCATGTTTTTCTCATACCTTTCTTTGGAACTATTAATCATAGATTAATAATAAGCTTTGTTAATCCTAGTTTTCTCTTAAGTTATATCTAACTAAAACAAGATCTTTAATTACTTCTCGTTTTCAAACAACCTAAAATCAACTCTTTAGATTTAGTGTGACAATTGTAATACATAATAACAAAACAAGTTAATCTAAGCAATAACTACATAAGCTTGGGTCATTTAACCTATGCTATGTTATCCCTAATAATGTTCAACTATTAGTTTACCATAAATTAATAATATGTGCAAGGATTACATATTCCAATCTATATTTTGGCAATGAATCCATACAGGAATAATCTATTAGGCCTATCAAAATCATTTATAAATATATCCAAAAGATTAAACATAGAATAACACGGTCAATCCCAAAAGAGAGTTAAAAACAACATCAATAGACTAATTAACAGCTAATCATGTTCGTTAGTGTCAAAATCCCCTTTTAACTAGAAAGACGAAGCTTAGCTCCTTATAACTCCCAAAAAGGGAAGGAATTTGTCTCCTTTTTTGTCTTTAATCTCTTCGTCTCCCTTTTTGGCCTTTTAAATGCCTTTTATAGTGCAAAATTAGGATTACCTGGTTGTATATGATTAATTACAGAAGTGTGTAATTAAACATGTATGTTAATTTTCCATAATTACGAAGTTATATGGTCCTAGAGAGATACATAACCAACTTATATGATTTCTATGTCACCTAAACAACCATATAAATCTCTATTAGAGCGTGTAGGTCTCAAGGTTGCTTAAAACAACATCTTCGAGTTCGTAAACATTTCTAGTGAGTTACATATTCCTATACATAGTTGTGTAAGTCACAATAACTTCAATTATGCCATTCTTTGTCCCGTGGTCACCCTATTTTATCTTCTTATTACTCCATGAAGGCAAATAAGATGTAACATTTGATAGAATGGCTCCAAGGACAGGAATTTAGCTCATTTTGATTCTTATTCCTCCAACTTGTACCTAAAGAAAAGTAAAAACTGAAATAAGTATCTTAGCAACATATCATTAAGCATTAAGCATTAGAGAGTAAATATATATTCAATAAAGAATTTATCAAGTTTTCCCATGCTTAGTTTTTGAACATCCTTGGGCAAAACTAAAAATCAAAATTAAAATCCAAAACAATTCTTGTTTAACCATATTTCCTAAGAACAGACAATAATAAGAAAAAAGGAATAACTTTCAAAATCATGGAAAGAATTTAACATTCAATGTTTTTACTTATGATCAATCAATAACCAATCTCTTTAATAAATTATCAATCTGAGGATAAACTTTCACAAGTTGTGTTTCAAAATAAGGTAATTTTATAGGTACGCTCAAACAACTTTCATGATCAAGACCTTCCATGACTTTGCATATCATTTTAGTTCTCCAAAACTAAAGATTCACATTCATAATCATAAATCAAAAGACATTTTGTTTACTAGTTTTATGCTATATCACCAGTATATGTGTTTTATATTGTATTACAACTGATATCAGTCCCACAAGGATTGAATATAGTAACCTAACATTTTAAATTACACTTTTTCTAAGCTAAAAAAGGTTGAATTAACTAAAAATTAAAATAAATTAACAAAACTTGATGATTGAACAAGTAAAAGATAATGATGAAATTGAAGTTATGCAATGATGGAAACTTAGGGATGATTCTATCATTGTTTTTTCTTCCCTTCAACTTATAAATTCAACTATGTTTAATCCAAGATACCTAAAGGTTTTAATTACTGTTTCTCAAGATCTGATCAAGTAATCCCAATTGAAATAGATAAAAGTTTAGTTGCAATCTCTCAATTTCTTAAAACTATTCCTAACTACTCAATTGGATTTGAAACAATCCTAAGGATAATTAACTCACAATTAAGATCTCTCTTCAATTGCTTATTAACCTACTATTTGTAAGTTTATTTAGGTACTAACTATCGTTGCATAACTTAAAACAAATATTTTGATTTAATCTCTAGATTCAAATCAAGTATGAGCACAACAAATATCACAAATTAGTAATATATCGAATTCAACAAGGTAAAAGTTATACAAAACAATTCAAGAATAAAATCCTAATATAGATTTAGTAATCCATAATCATGATCAAAAAACAACTATTCAGATTTGGCATACAAGTTAATGAAATGGAAGAAGAGAAGAAACTCTAGCGAGCTGGAGTTGATCTTGATGTTTCGACATTTAATCTTCTCTTTTATGATGTAAAGCCTCCTTTTTTGATGTTTTCTTTTTCTTTATAAACTATTGACACTTCTAGGGTTTTTGTCTAGGGTTTTTCCACGTGTATATCTTCCAAAAATAGCCCTACAACCATCCACACATAAGGCAACCAATTTCCTGTACATATATTCACGACATACATTTCGGTTCAATGCCATATATATATAGACATTACAAAACTTCCCAATGCTTAACATTATCATTTAACAGTAGTAAAACATTTTCACATTTACAGGGTAATCCAAAATAAATCATACAATTTCCTTTTTTTTTATTACATGTGCAATCATCTGTATCTAAAAACACATTCCAAAAGTACTTTTTCTTCTATCTATTGGCCTTGGTCATTGTAGATGTTCCCTGTACCTCACTCCTATGACTTAGGCCTACACGGATTAAGACCTATATTAAGCTTAAATGCTTAGTGAGGAAAAAACTTAGTTTGAATGATCACTCATAGTAGTCATCTGCAAAACACATATATTTATGAACATTGCACAAATATAAATAATGATGGCAAACTTAATCAAATAAATAATATAAAAATGCGTCAATATTTTTTTCATATACCATAAATTCACCTTCAAAACTCAAACATTGATATTCAACACTCAATGAAACAAATTATCGTCACAAATGCAAATTCTCATTTATATATCGATTATTTATATTGTCATACTATATTTTTTATTTATATCTCTTTACTTTACCTTTTGCATTATGCCTGCACATTTTCTGTGGGTGTGGATAATGGGTATTGATTGTTGTCATTTGCATTATGTTTTAGGGTTTAATTTGTTATGTATTTAGTATGAATTTGAGTGTTTGAGTGTGTATTTATGGTTTGATTGTGTTAGTTTATGTGTTTAAGTGTTTTTTATGGGTTAGTATGAGTCTTTGAGCTCAATTGTTATATTTTTTAGGTACCTTGATGTGTTTGTTAGTGTTTCAGGGTAAACGGTGAAGAACAGAGAAGTTACGAAGAGTTTCGGGCCAAAAATATAGCCTACGATTGTGGCACAATAGGCCACGATCGTGACAGAGAGGGATGAGGCAGGGCAGCCAGGCCACGATCATGTGCTTTAGGCACGGTCATGACATAAAGCTTGGATCCAGGTCATGATCGTGCACTCTGGACTACGATCGTGACAGAAAGGTTTAGGTGTTGGCCATGATCGTGGCCTGCGTCAAACTGAAGCAAAAACTTGAATTTTGTAAGATTTTTTGGATCGTTTCGACCCCGACTTTAACCTAGAGCATCCAAAGTATAAATACATCATTATGAGACAGATGCAGGGGGTTGGAGAGTCTGAAAAGGAGGACCTTCACATAACCTAGGGAGAAATCGAGAGATTGAGGAAGGAGACAAAGGAAGAGAAACACAGAGAAGAAGCTTGACACGATGTACTTCCCAGAACAGGTGGCTTTCCACTATCACTGCCTCTGCAATTTCGCTCTCAACGTATTTTTCGATTATTTCAATTTTATTCATATATATATATAATTGAAATAGTTGTTGAGAATAGGTTGTGTTGAATGTTGAGTTTTTATTTATACTCACTTTTGGGATTTTGATTTTTGAGATTAATAAAGTTTGATTGATTGTATTTTTTATTGATTTAATTGTGATTTAATTTTGCTCTTAATAACTTGGCAATAGACTGAGAGGGTGAGCCAAGTGAAAATAGTCAAATTGGGCTAATGAGAGTTAGGTAATTTGATAGGTAAAGAATTGAATCAAACTGGTAAAATAGTGTAAGGAGAGATCGAGCATAGGTTCACAGTAGGTTATTGGATAATTTAGAACTAATTTAGGTTTTAGGTCAATTATGAATCGAGAGATCACAATTCCATAATTTAAATTAGGGATTGTCAATTAGGGTTAAGAATTATAACTCAAGAGAGAGTAATTCACCCTAGAACCGTCTAGACCTATTAATTCGATAATTACACAATTGATTAGGTTTTCGTTAGATTCAGATTAAAACCCCTTTCTCTCACTTGATAGTTTCTAAGTTGGTTTTGGGATTGGTTTGTGTGACTTGTTATCTTGTTTAGATTTTTGCAATTCAATTCTTCAAATTAATTATTTGATTAGTTTATTTTCTGCATTAGTTACTTATTTTGAATTATTGTAGTTTAGTACGACCTTAGATTTTAGGACTAGCTTAGCCTCCTTGTGGGATCGATACCTTAGGTACTACGTGAATGACCTGTGTGCTTGTGGAATTTACTAAAGTTAATAAATATTAAAACTTAGCGTGTGTAACCTTGTGAACAGGTATTGTGGATATCCAAAGATATCAAAGTATGGATACTCAAAGGTATCCAACTGTGGATTGGATACCTAAAGGTATCGAATTCACATATGGTAAGTCCTATTTCATTTATTTTGTAGGTGTTTGAAAATTTTCATACATATTTATAAAGATTCGGATAAGATACGGTAGAAATCAGAAACAAAAACAATGTCGAGGTTGTAATAGACACTTTCTCTATTCATACCACTAATTGTTCCTTAGTATTCATATACAAAATGTCAGAACTGGGTTTCTAGGTCTTCTAGAAATTTATACTTATGTTTCTCATGTTTTTATAGCACTAACAATCAAGTCATTTAGACTCCTAACTCATGAGATATAGACCAAATATCATAAGTTGCTCCAAATAGGGGCAACATCAGGTCACCATTTTTTATCTCAATTTACAAGGTCATAAAGCCAGAATTAAGTCAGAGTCTCTTCTAGATATATTTAGCTCTATCTCTTAGGTTTCATATTCAACTAAAATCGCAAAATTTAGAGGTCTGTAGGATGGGTTATAACTCAAACAATATGACTGACTCAAACAAACCCTAGAAAGAATTCCACTACATGATTCTTGTCATATACAACCAAGTTTATGCAAATTACCAAATCAATATCCCAGCAACAATTCCACATCCAAATGAATCTTTATATCCATTCAATCATATGCAAATATAGAAATCAATTAAGTGAAGTCCCAAACCTTAAAATTGGCAAAGTATTTCATCTAATGATTTTCCTTCCCTTCCTCTTTGGCTTTGCTTGAATCATTAAGTGAAAAATGATGGGATGAAGAAGGTGAAATGGAGAGGAGAAAAATCCGAAGTTAAGCTATCAAAGTGTCGTCCATCTCCCCTTTCCATAAGCCTTTTCATGAATTTTTTGGTCTTAGACACATATTTCAATCCCATTGGACCATATGTTACAATCATATTGGACCATATGTTACAATCCCATTAGACCACGTATTACAATTCTATTAGACCATGTGTTAAAATTATATTGGACCATGTGTTATAATTCAATTGGCCCATATGTTAGAATTCTATTAGGCACACATGCTTTAATCTTATTGGTCCATGAGTTGACTTTAGAAAAATTGCGTATTGGTCCTTCTTCTTCCTTTAATTCCCACATTAGCTTATAATCTTATCAATTTATTTCATTCCCCTATTTCTTGAGTTTCTAATAGCATACATTTCATACAATTTGGTTTATTATTCTGGGAGTTATACCTAAAACACTACAGGATGTTCAAAAACAAGGACACTAGTCAAAATTCAACTTCAAAATAAAATTCAAAACTCTTAAAGGCAGAATTAGATTTTGGTTCCTTCATGAAAGTTTTAGACTAATATCTCTAGTTTAATCTCCAATTGAAATTATCCAATTTAGAGGTCTGCAGACTAAGATATGGCCAAATTACATAAATCTATTTAGTGGAACTATCCATTCAGTGAGGTACACATCACAAATCAACTAACTTTGGTCTTATTATGCAAGAGTAACACAAAAATTCATCGAATTTAACCAAAAAATCCCATTTACTTCTGGAATACTTCTTTTATCAATTCGCCTCACATTACATTCATAATCCAAGCAAACATAATAAAAATTTCCATACATATTTCACTTCTAAGTATGTGTTTTCATGCCGAAGCGAACAAATTATCCATTTACCCTTGTCTTTTAAATTAAGTACCAATATATCTCTTACTAGTACTTAATTCATTATGGTCACTTCTTAATACACGTTAGACATGCTATAATACTTTTGGGGTATATGTTGGGGCGTTACAATACTTATTTCTCCATCTTTTTCTCCATCTTTTCTTCTTTTCTTCTTGTCTCCACTCATCATCAAATACATCAAACAATCCTTGAAATATATAGTTAAGACCAAAATCTTACCTTAAATAACAATTAATTAAACAAAATACACAAAACACTAATAGGAAAATAAATATAAGTCCTAATCATATTGTTATCATCTAACAAAACAGTAAAAACATACTCTAAAACTTAGAAAATATACTAAGTTTTACACCTATCAACATCCCAACACTTAAATTTTTGCTTGTACCCAATCAAAACTATAACCATAAAGCAAATAAAATACATAACACATAAACACAAAATCATGAAAAGAAAATACAATAATGGTACAATGACAATAAAACTTGTGAAATTAATTTAACTATGAACATCAATCACTTAAAAAGTTCCAGTATACTAACTTATTGCATTCATGTTCAAATGCTTTGATTTAAATATACATATCAAACAAAATATTGACACCTATTCATACATCCATGGAGTTTGTATGCATGCACTCATTCTTAGATAACAATTAAAGAGACAGACCATCAATGAATACCCATTCATGAAATTTATTGTGACCTTTAACAAGAAGATCTATAGGTTTTCTTTTACTGGCAACATCGTTGATTGCGGTTTTCCATTATGTGTAAGTTTTAATATTTTAACCTCGATATTTCAAAAGTGCACAGGTCATTCGTATAGTACCTAAGGTGTCGATCCCACGAGAAGGGATAATATAATCCTAGAATCTAAGGCCAACATAATTCACAATAATTTAGAATAGATGATTCAAACTACCTTACAGGCAACTCTACCAAGTGTTATTTCTTCTGCTTTTTTTGCTGCTAGTTTATAGGTAAAAATAAGACAACTCCTTGATTCCTTGATTTTATCATGTTTAGTCACATGTCAAACCATAAATACAATTTTTCCAAACTTCATTCTTATCCTCCAGATAAATTTGTTACTGTTGTTGGGGTGAAAAACTAAAAATAAAAGGGATGGGAACACTTTCTTTGAATAAATCTCTTCCTCTTTCTAATTCCATCTATGTACCCAATTTAATAGCCAATTTAATCTATGTAGAGCAACTGGTTCATAACAATTGCTCTGTTAATTTTTCTTTTTTTGGTTGTTCTATACAAGACCTTCACATCAGGAGGGTTGACAAGAAGGGGCACAAATAAGGAAAATTGTTTCACTTGGACTTAGATAATTAAGTTTATGAGAATAATAGATTTTACTCTCCTTTCTATTGTGTTGTTTCTTTTTTAAATGACATTTTGTTACATAAAAAAAAGTAATATCTTTGGCATCGACACCTTGGACACCCTCATGTTAGTGGACTTAAAAGCTTGTTTCAATCTAGTGTTATTCCTATTTGATTAAATGTTAACTGTGACTTTTTGACATTGAATTGTGAAAGTTGTGCTCTTGGTAAGACTACTAAATTACCTTTTCTTCCTAACTCATCTCATTATGATGTAGCTTTTGATCTCATTTATACAAATTTATGAGGGCTATCACCATCCTTATCAAGGTTAGGATATACGTTCTTTGTCTTGTTCATTGTTCATTATACACATTTTACTTGGGCATGTTTCTTGTATGCTAAATCTGAACTTGCCAATATGGAAAATGCCTTTGTTAACATGATTGAGACACAATTTGGTAAAACCATTAAAATCTTTCAATCTGACCTTGGAGGAGAATTTTGTTTCTCACAACTTACAACATTCTGTCAAACCAAAAGCATTTTACATCAACTATCATGCCCTCAAACCTTAGGAAAAAATGGTGTCATTGAAAGAAAACATCAACATGTACTTGAAATTGCTCATACCCTCCTCTTTAAGTCTCACATCCCTCCTAGTTTTTAGGTAGAAGTTATTCCTACAATTGTTTTTCTTGTCAATTAACAACTCACATCTGTGCCTCAAAACAATCACCTTGGCTTTGCTTATATAAGAAATCCCCCAAATATTCTCAATTTACAGTTTTTGGCTGTGTAAAACCCCAAACTTTCCCTTCTATCAATTTATAGATTTTATTCTGGGTGAATGGTATTTCAAGATGAATAGTGAACCTAGTTAAGCAGTATTTCCACTTAAATAGGGATTTTAAGGACCCACCCCCCAAAAAAATTGAAAATACCTAGAATAGGTATTAGAGTCCAATGAAATTGAAACAGATTAAAAACATGTCCAATCGGATGAATTTCGAGAATTTCATAAGTTTAGGACAAAATTGCCCTTTTTGGAAAATAATGGGTATTAATGATTTCAAACCATTCAAAAAATTTTAGGGACCTAAGTACTAAGTATTGATCCTAATTAAGGTATCTCATGGTCAATTTAATGGTGAGACGGTTGTGGAATATTTTCAGGATTTAATCTGGTTTATAGGTGTAGTAATCTATGAAAAGGACAAATTTGTTTTTTTACATAAATGGAGTTAATTAAAAAATTTTAAATGACTCACATATATTAACCAATTACAAGACTCCATATGATTTAAGAAACATTAAATTAGATGATGATGAGTCATTTAAGATGTTTAATAAGAAAATGACATATGTAAAGTATTAAAGTAGTATAAAAAGGTAAAAGAAGACAAATTTTGGTTCATTTGAAAGAAGGATTCGTGAGAACCAAAAAGAAGGGAAGAAAAGTAGAGAGAAAGAGGGAGAATTTTGCTAAGGAGAAGAGGAAGAAGAAAGGTGCCATTTTTGGTGGATTTAGAGTAGAAATTGAAAAAATCTTGACCTAGGATTGTTGTTCACCAATTTCCTAAGAAATTGGGAGAAAAAGTGGTAAGCTTTTCTTATTTTAAGTTGTTTATTTTGTGGATTTCATATAGAACGGTGTTATTTAAGATCAAAGGTTGTTTTTGACTTATTATGGAGTAGATAATAAACTTGAAAGCATGTAAAGG
Source organism: Erythroxylum urbanii (assembly GCA_027568935.1). NCBI lineage: Eukaryota > Viridiplantae > Streptophyta > Magnoliopsida > Malpighiales > Erythroxylaceae > Erythroxylum > Erythroxylum urbanii. Next base: position 869 of record JAOQML010012112.1, on the reverse strand, counting down.
TTGAAAACAACAAAGGTGAATCAAGAAACTAAGGTTAGCGTTATGATGTTCATGATATGGATTTGATGCCAATGAAGTAAAGAAATGAAAAAGGATTGAATTAAAATTGGTTTGAGTTCATTTATGTGTAACGAAGAGAAGATGTATTAAGAAAAATGGAAGGATAGTGAAAGAGTGGTGTATTCGACTAAGCTAGGAAATATTGGAGAAAAATTGTAATTTTTGGTTTGGTGAGTTTAAATGATGCTTGGTATGGACCATAGGTGAAATGTGTTGAAAAGTTTAAAAGAAAGTGGAATAGTATATATATGTGTGTAGTGAGGACAATTCAGGCCTAAAGAAGAAAGTAATTGATGGTGTGATTCGTTGAAGTTCAATTACGGTTAAGGTGTAAATAACCTGAAATCTTAAGGTTGTTTTCATGAAAAATCAAACAGAAAAACTTAGCGTGGCCTATTTGGCCACATTATAATTTAAGCAGATGGGATGATGTTTAAAAAAACATTTAAAGTAAATTTCGGAGTTAGATTCTGAAATGGAAACCAATGGAATAACTTATGGTAGTTAAAACCGAATTGATTGTTGTAATGCTTTATTTCCTATAATGAAAATAAATGATTAAACGACTTGTAAATTATGTAGGTCGAGAAGAGACATTCAACTTGTGAGCGTACTTGACGATAAACAACAAAATTGAAAGTGTATTTTAATTATTTTATATGGCTTAATTCTTTGTAAAAGAATTGATGACGTGTGAGTGTATCTTTAAACTGATTTTATGATAGAAAAATGGTTTCTATTTTATCATGAAAAGTATGTTTATGAATAAGTTCATTAGTGTTGCTATTTAAATTTGAAAGCTAATTTTA
>JAOQML010012093.1:0-12221 GCA_027568935.1 Erythroxylum urbanii | reverse complement strand
CGAGAATAATTAAAATTTTATTTCTAATATCTAAAATAATTAGAAAGGTTCGTAACTTTTTTTTTCTTTAATATTTGAAGGCAGTTTATAATCAAAAGTTAAATTTCACGAATCAAACCAAATAAAACCATTAGTAGGATTAGTAAGTGTTTTTATGAATTCTTGAAAGAAAACTACAATGCAGGATTAAGGATTAAGCTACTTCATCCTAAATCAGCAAAAGCAAAACATTGTTCCGAAGAGCAAGTTGCTAATTAGAACATGCAAATATTCAATTTACCATCTTCAACTAGATTTCTCTCCACACTAATTACAGCCATTGCCGTTGCTGAAATACGATGAAGCTGCCATTTTTGTGCATGGAGTTGTGGAGTGCTTGTTTAGAAGGTACATTGAGAGAGGAATGAAGAAGGAAACTTGATACGTACCCTTAGCAAGGTACAAAATGACTGAGGTTGCTTATGAAAAATGTAACCTGGCCAGACAACCTGTTTATGTCTAAATAAATTGGATAACATTCTAGTACTGCTGTCGCCTGCAATCAAATTTAAAAGAAAGTACTTCCGTTAATACAATTTAATGTAGTATTGGTAAGTGAATATCGTTCCCACGAAGAATTTTTTAACGGTAAAAGTTAGCAAGTTTAAAACTAAAACAAAGTAACAAAAAGAGGGAGCTGTTTTCAATTAACGAAATTTAAGAAATATATAACAAAAATCTGAATTTAACAAAAGTGATTGGATCTGAAAATTTAATGGAAAAACCTTAGTTTCGGGTCACCGATGTTATCACGCTAAAATTGATCATCGATATAAAATTTCAATCATTAATAAACATTCATTGGGCAGTATTTTCTCTTAAGTGTAAATGATTAGAAACATGTATCCTAAGCATTCTTATTAATCAACAACCTAGATACGGTCGTAGGTTCAATTGAATAATATCTTTAAGAATCAAGAAACCAATGAGGAAGATAATACATGTACGACATGCAATTAATCAAGTGAATATCTTCTTAGAATTTTCGATTCTAACTTAAAGAAGGTGATCGTAATTGCTACTTGTGATTAACGAAACTGAACGTCATATTTCAATAATCTAGCTATTGAAAGAATTAATTCCTAGTTGCGCACTTAAAAATCAAGCAATTCAATTAGAAAAAAGTAATTCAGAAGATATTCAATGTTGATCAACAAAACAAACTTTATTGAAACATCTCACACATAATAACGGATAACATAGTTTCCCTAAACTAAGAAAAGAAATTTAGCTATTCATAACGAAAGTAGAAATCAAAGAAATAACAAAGCATATAGTCTTCATCCCTGGTTTTTCCCTGAAGAATACGAAAATCCCTAGAAGAAAAGTGCAAAAACAGAGAACCAACTATGGCTGTCTACAAAAAAAAAAAAACAAAAGAAGAAGTGCAGAAACATAAACTCTATCCCTAAGTTGCTGCTAAAAAGAACAAAAGAAGAATGCAGAAAAATGTCAAAACTACTCCTAAACTATGCTGCCAAAAGCTAGAACAAAAGAATGCAGAAATTAAAACTAATTTCTGCATTCTTTCTTTTCTATCCTCTCTTGCAGATCATGTCTCCCATGTGTTCAGATTGTGAATCCCTATCAATATGATGTTAAAAGATTATAAAATCTCAAAAGAATCAGATTTAAATTTGAAAGTAGATCTGCAGATTTTTCTTTTTATCCTTACACGTGGCTACGTTTAGTTATGAATTTGCTGCCAACTTGGAATTTCGGATTTCTTTCTTTCTTTTGCATCTTTTTAACTCAATTTCATCTCCCAAGTGTTGGAAATCATCTAAAAACAATTAAGACACAAATCTATAAATTTTGAATAATAATTTCAACATATGAGAGAGATTTATATATCAAATAATAACAACTTAACAAATTCTCCCACACCAAACCTTTGCTCACCCTCGAGCAAACATGCCAAATCACTACACTTTATCAATTCATCCTTTAGAAGATTAAATACACACAATCCATTAACTTGGGCCAGTAAGACTTAAGTTGTAACACATATCATAATCGCTTTTCACCGATGCAAATAAACGAAGCCAAAATAAGACATTTTTATTCAAAAACAAATATGAAATCAAAATGAATTCTTCTCACAGGTTTCGCTCTTATACTAAAGTGTTTGAGCACAAAGTATTTCTCTCAAATCTCTCTCTAACATATTACACTACCATAGGCTTGCAATTTTACCAGTTATCATTCATTCAGATCACATGAGCTAATAGATCATAGGGACTTTTCAGGGTTGTAATTGGGCTAGGTTCATAGGTGAGGTAAAAATGACAAAAGGTAATCATAAGCATTCACAAAGTATCAAGTAAAAGGGATACTCAACTTAAAATTCTAAGATAAACACATGACACAAAGGGTTACAACTACTCATACTAACTCTGCTACTATGCTTTATTCTTCTTTTTTTCCTTCTCTTTTTTTAAAAATATTTTTTCATCTTTCTTCTCTTTGTTTTCTTTTCTTTTTCTGTTTTTTTAATTTGATTTTTTTCTTTTTCTTTTTGAATAATGCTAAACACATGGAAAAACAATAAAAACAAGAAAAATTGCTAGCAGCAAAATTTGATAAACACATGAGTAGAAGCACCTATAATATTATCTCAGAATAAAATACAAAACAAAAGTCCCAAATTACTCAATGCTTCATTCAACTTGTGATAGGGTAAGGCTAATGGGGCTTTTGGGTTTTAAAAATAAGGTGATTGATTGAAAAACGAGGATAAAGGCTCAAAAATGTTTGCAAAGGAAAAATAAGTAGGTGGATCATTTTTAAGCTAAATGATTTAAAAACAAGGAAAGCCTTAATCATGTCTATATTTCGTGTAATCAAATAAATTCAAACCGGTTCCATGCAAGTTCTGAAGGCAACATGAATAGAGGAGCATCACACAATTCAAAGAAATAGTATGACATAAAGATAATGTCATTTAGGCTCAAATTTTGCTCACAGGTTTAACTTAAGAATTCACTTCAATTCCACATATTCCTCATTACTCAAATGTCAAAATTTTGACTAAGTCTATAAGATCAGTTATTGCAATCAATCAACATGTTAAAACTCACTTAGCCCAATTTAATTTTATGCATATACTCAATCTTATCCGAACTAATATGATAAAGCTTGATGGCTTACATGCATAACAAACATGCAAGAACCAAAAAAAAAATCACACATAATAATTGAAAACAAGGTGCACCCACATAATCCAATTCCTTCTCCCACACCTAGGCCAACATTGTCCTCAATGTTAGGACGTAAGATCAAAGAGGCAAAAATATAAAAGAAAAGAAAAGAGGAAAGAATGCTTCTCTATTTGTGAAAGCCGAAATCATAGTGTTGGCGGATGTGGAGGTTGGAATATTTGTTGTTTGAAGAAAACGAGTTGGTTGGTTTCCAATCTGTTCAATCTGCGCTCCATGCGTTGTAAGAGTGCTAAAATAGTTGGATCACTCATTGAAGGATATATTGTGGTGGGATCTGATTGTTGTGCAGTTGTGGTTGTAGAGATGTTTGTATTGGCAGTTCTTCTTCTTCGCCAATGTGGACGAGGGTAGGTTGTATAGCCGGTCCAGGTGGGGCAAATGTGTATGCATCAGCTTCGGCAGTAACTATAAGTCCCATCATGTACAAACACTCACAATCCAATGGTTCCATCTCACAAGCAACTGTGAGGTTAGTGTCTAAAACTCCCACATTAACAACAAGTTGAGTGATATATGAACCTAGGATTAAAGCTGGATTTTGCTTTTCCAAAATAGAATGCATTTGAGTGAGCATCCAAAAACCCAAATTAATTGAGACATCATTTTCCATGCACCATAGAAAGAAGAATTCAGCTTTTTATAAGACACCAGCAGTTTGTCAATAACCAAAAAAATTGTAAACTAGAAAACGATGCATGTACTTTAAAGGTGGTTTACGAAGAAACGCATTTTTGGAAGTGCAAGGGTTATATCTTTCAGAATCAACAGACCATTCTGACCACAGTGCATAGGGATCTAATTCAGGCATATAATCACAACAACCATTTAAAAATGCATCACTTTTAGCCATAGATTTTGTCACAAATTTCATTGTTATACAAAATGAAGTAATCGAAAATGAATGCCACTTATTCATAAGCCAACACTCAATCATGCCAGGTGCAAACAAAGTGAAATTTGGATAATCTATTTTAAATTGAAAAGTGGCAAAGAATTCCCTAGTTAATTCCACATATGCAGGGCAACGAACACTAATATAATTCAACCAACCCATTTTATCCACATAATGTTGGATTTTAGAACGAATATTCAGAGTGTCCAATGTGTCATCATATATGAACTTACAAGGATTTATATGCTTATCTCAAACAAGTTCAAATCTATTCTGATCACTTTTCCGATAAAACAAGTTAAATGTATTAACTGTCAATTGCAACCTACTCTAAGAAACAACATTTTTACCTTTTTTGCTGTAGCTGCGTGTTGCAGTAGTAATTCTGCCACTGTCCGCTTGCACATTCTGTTCATTGTACGCTGTTTGTGGTTCTGCGTGTGCATGCTTCTGTGTGTCCCCTACTTCTAGTTATTGCTGGTCCGCAGTTGTGTTGTAGGAGGTGGATTCTTCTAGAATTTCTGTTGAATGTGTAGGTGGGGATAATAGTGGGGGTGATTCTGAACTGTCGTCATGGATGGGGTTGGTTGGAGAACAATGTTGCTGCAATTGTTTGGTAATTTGTAGGGTATTGAGACTGCTTGAACGTATAGGAGGCATGAAGCTGGCTGGTGGGCTGACTTAAAAGTGCTGGGCGTGTGCTAAGACAATTTGTCTAACACTTGGTGGGTATGTTACTCTTCTTTCTCTTTTTCTGATGTTCTTCTCTCTATTCACGCACAGCTGCTCTTATTCTGTTGCAACTCATCTCTTCTTCTATTTTGCCGCAACTCTTCTCTCTATTCTTTCTTTCATTGTTGAGTGATGGCTAGCATTGGAGATGAGAGAACAACAATAGAAGTGATTGAAATTGCTAGATGTCGAGAGTAATTCTTCCTCATGGCATGGTTGTGCTCCTTGAAACGCAGATCTAAAAGTGACACAATGAACAACACGACACCAGCCAAATCACAAGTTAGGGTTGGATGGGTTTTCTGTTAATGACAATTTAAGTGATGGGTGTTGTGTGTTGTAGTGTGCACTAAATTGGAATTGACTTGTGGAATTTGTAGTAAAGAATAGTGGTGAAAGAAAACAAAGTAAAAAAGAAGAGGGAAACAAAGTAAAAGTAGCCCAGAATTCCAATATTTTTGTTTTTAATTATTATTTTATTATTTTTTTAATTGAAAAAATGAAAATTAAAATGACAGAAATAAAAATGTGAATTTAAATTCTAACTGAATGAAATAAACATACTGAAATGAAAATAAAAACTGCTAAAAATAAATAACATAAACAAACCTGAAAATTTTACGGGTTCCCTCGAATGCGCTTCTTTAAAGTCGTTAGCTGGACATATTTCATTACTTACCTGATTATAAATAGGTTGGGGATATCAACTCTGTTTCTTCCACTCACTCGACCGAAAAGTTTTCATAATATGGCTTCAGGCGGTGTCCGTTAACTTTAAATACTTTAGAGGTATCTAAACTTTGAATTTCTACCACACCATGAGAAAAAACGTTAGTAACAATAAACGGTCCAAGCCAGCGAGATCGTAATTTTCCTAGAAATAATTTAAGCTTCGAATGATAAAGAAGAACTTTTTGTCTAATGGAAAAATGTTTCATAGAAATCATTTTATCATGAAAAGCTTTAGTTTTTTCCTTATAAATTTTCGCATTTTCATACGCCTCATTACGAATCTCCTCTAATTCTTGCAATTGTAATTTCCTATTGTTACTAACCTCTATCTAATCCATATTCAACTGTTTCACAGCCCAACAAGCTCTATGCTCTATTTCTACAGGTAAATGACAAGGTTTATCGAAAACTAACCTGTAAGGTGACATACCTATAGGAGTTTTGTATGCAGTTCGGTATGCCCACAAAGCATCGTCCAATCGTAAACTCCAATCCTTTTGGTTCGGATTCACTACTTTCTCTAGAATGGATTTGATCTCTCTATTGGACACCTCAGCTTGCCCACTTTTCTACGGATGGTAGGTTGTAGAGACTCGGTGTGTGATACCACATCTTTTCATCAAAGCTTCAAAAATCTTGTTGTAGAAATGGGTTCCTCGATCGCTAATGATAGCTCGAGGCATTCCGAACCTGACAAAAATATTTCATAACAAAATCAATAACAGTTTTAGCATCGTCAGTTATAGTAACCTTAGCTTCAACCTATTTTGAAACGTAATCTACAGCCAACAAAATGTAGTTCTTACCAAAGGAGGAAGGGAAAGGACCCATAAAATCTATTCCCTAAACATCAAAAATCTCACATACCAGAATATTCTTAAGTGGGATTTGATTCTTCGATCCTAAGTTACCTATTCTTTGACAATGATCGCAAGACTTGCAAAACATATAAGAGTCATAAAATAACTTAGGCTAAAACATTCCACATTCAAGAATTTTTCGGGCAGTCCTTTTGGGAGCAAAGTGTCCCCCACACACAGATGAATGAGAAAAATGTAAAATAGACAGAATTTTATCATCTGTGACACATCTCCTAATAATCTGATCAAAACAAAATTTCCATAAATGAGGTTCATCTCAAATATAATATTTAGCCTCTCGCTTAATTTTGTCTCTTTCAGCTCTAGATAAATCACTAGGTAAAGACTTAGTCACTACCTGTTGAATTGTGAAGAGACTTTCATCCGAAAATTTGTCGTGAAGAACATCAGATGTGATACCCAGAGTGATCCTACTTAGATGATCGGTCATCAAATTTTTAGCTCCTTTTTTATCGCGGATTTTCAAATCAAATTCTTGAAGCAGTAAAATCCATTGAATCAATCTTAGTTTGACTTCTTTCTTATTCACCAAATCCTTCAGAGCTGCATAGTCTGAATAGATGATCATCTTTGTCCCTAACAAGTATGACCGAAACTTCTCCAATCCAAAGACGACCGCTAAAAACTCCTTGTCTGTCGTAGAATAATTTTTCTTGGCATCATTAAGTGTCATGGATGCATAATAAATAACATGAGATACGTTATCCACTTTTTGGCCCAGCACGATGCCAACTACATAATCTAAAGCATCGCACATCAGCTCGAAGGGCATGTCCCATTTCAGTGGCTGAATAATCGGTGCTATAATCAGTCACTCCTTAATTTCATCAAACGCCTTTTTGAATGGCTCGTCGAAATCAAACTTCACATCTTTTTGGAGCAATCTGCACATGGGTTGCGCAATTTTAGAGAAGTCCTTGATAAATCGCTGATAAAATCCTGCGTGACTAAGAAAAGAACGAACTTCTCGCACAGTTGCGGGGTAAAATAAAGATATAATAACATCTATCTTAGCCCTATCGACTTCAATTCCTTTGGAAGAAACAGTATGACCCAAAATAATGCCTTGTTCAACCATGAAATGACATTTTTCATAATTTAAAACCAAATTGGTTTCAATGCAACGTTTTAGCACTTTTTCAAGATTAACAATGCACGTTTCAAAAGACTCTCCATAGACCGTAAAATCATCCATAAAAATTTCCATTCAATTTTCCACAAGATTGGAGGAAATACTTACCATACATCGTTGAAATGTCACGGTTACATGCAGATAGTGGGGTTAATACCTTTCAAATCAGCCACTGCCCAACCGAAAGCTTCTTTATTCTCCTTCAACATGTTAACCAGCTAACTTTCCTGCACATCCAAAAGTTGATTAGAAATAATAAGAGGCAATGTGTCTTTCTCACCTAAAAAGATGTATTTCAAACGACTAGGTAGGCTCTTTAATTCCAACGTTGGTGGGCTAGTTAATGACGGCAACAATTTGTTCAAACTTCTGGGCATTTCCACAGACATGAGCTGATGGGAGAGTGGTTCGGTGGTCTCCAAGCAAAGTGACTTCTCCATTGGTTCACCAGCTAACGTCTTTTTCTCCCTTCCTTGCCAATGTGATGCGTTTTTCATTAATTCCCTAGATAATGTCAACTCCTCACTTCCTTGCCACGTTGATGCCCTTTCCATTTCCAAGATCATTTCAACTTCATCTTTGTCCTTCAAAATCAAGTTTTCCTGCCCCCATGTGTCAATAAAATTCATAGAAACAATAGATTGTTCATCATTCGAAATTTTTATGGTATTGTAAATATTGAACTTAATTAATTCCCCATCAAATTCCATTGTTAAAGATCCATCATGAACATCTATTTTTGTTCTAGTCATTTTCAAAAACGGCCTTCTGAATAAAATCGGAGTGGAAGAAGATGTACCATCGGTGCCCATCTGCAAAATATAAAAATCAGCCGAAAAAAGCATATTCCCTACTTGAACAATATATCTTCTAACACACCCTTCGGATAAGCATTTGAGCGATCCGCTAATTGAATCACTACATTAGTTTCTTTAAAAGGTCTAACATTTAAAGATTTATACACATCGTATGGCATAACATTTATGGACACACCTAAATCTAACATAACTCTTTCAATTTGCAAATTAACAATTTGACATGGGATAGTAAACATACCTGGGTCTTGACATTTCGATGAAAGCTTTTTCTTTTGTAAAATTGCCGAAACATTTTCTCCCAATTGCACTTTCTCATCAAATTTTAATTGCCTCTCTGACGTACAAAGATCCTTAAGGAATTTATCATACCGTGGAATTTGTTTAATTGCATCAAGGAGAGGAATGTTTACTTGAACCTTTCGGAAGGTCTCCAAAAATTCCTTCTCTTGTTCTTCCTTCTTTGCTTTTGCGAATCGGCTCGAAAAAGGAGGCAGAATCACCTTGTTTTGCAGTTCTTTTTGCGTCAAATCTGGTTGTGAAGGTGCTGGTTGCATGATTTCTTCCTCTACCTCTCTTCTGGAATTTTTTGGAAGGAGTTCCTGTAGTTCCTTACCACTCTGCAATGTGATAGCCTTCGCACTTTGTCTAGGATTAATCTCCAGTTGTGCTGGAAAGTTTCCAGAAGTTTGCCCTTCCAATCGATTTATGGTAGTTGCCATTTGACTTATCTAGTTTTCAATGTTTCTCTGTTGATTCTCAATGGTCCTTTGTTGACTTTCAATACTACGGATACTTGCTTCAGTACTCCGCTGAAACGTCAAAGTGTTAGTGGCCAAAGATTGAACTATATCTTCCAAAGAGGACTTACCTTTGGAATTTACTGTTACATTTTGATTTTGCCTGGGCATATACGGTTGCCGATACTGCTGGAAATTCATAGTCGCTTGCTGATCTTGAGGATGCCCATATCGAAAATTCGGGTGATCACACCACCTCGGATTGTAGGTATTGAAAAATAAGTCGTACTTTCTTTTATTCGGCCCAGCAAATCCTCCCACGACATTCGCTTGCTCTGTGTTTTCCTATTGCAAAATCGGACATAAATCAGTAGAATATCCTAACATTGAACATATGCCACATACCTTTGCTTCTTTTTTCTTCGTGACCACCAATTGTCTCACCAAAGAAGTAAGGTCATCCAATCTCTTCTCCAACGTGGTCACATTCACTTCATTCACGCCTTTTGGTCCATGCCCAGTACGTATTCCGAATTGTTGGGTATTGGAAGCCATATTCGCGATCAATTCCTTTGCAGCCGCCAGTGTTTTATCAATTAAGGCGCCACCACTTGCAGCGTCAATCATACTCTTATCCATAAGCGATAAACCTTCATAAAAATATTGAATTAACAATTGGTCAGTTATTTGGTGATGTGGACAACTAGCACAAAGTTTTTTAAATCTTTCCCAATATTCGTAGAGTGTTTCTCCCGTATGTTGTCCAATTCTGCAAATTTCCTTTCGAATATTAGTTGCTCTCGATGTTGGAAAATATTTCTTGAAGAAAAGCCTCTTCATTTCAGCCCATGTTTGCACGTTTTCTCTGGCTGGATAGTACAGCTACTCTTGAGCATCAGCCTTTAGAGAAAACGGGAAGGCTCTTAGCTTAATCTGCTCTTCCATCATATTCGTCGGCTTCATTCCCATGCAAACTACATCGAATTCCTTCAAGTGTTTGTACGAATCTCCCGGTAAACCCCTGAAAATAGGTAATAAATGAATCAGTGCAGATTTTAATTCAAAAGTATTGTTATCACCTAAATTCGGAAAGTTGATGCAGTGGGGCTATTGTACGTCTGTGGGTGCGGCTAATTTGCGAAGAGTGCAGTTTGTTGCCGTTCTTTTCATTTTTTGCGTCTCTTTATGATATTTGGTCAGTTTCTGCAGTCTTTTAGCTGTCTTCTCGATCTCAGGATTGTACTGCAAATCTTCAAATTGATTCGAACGCGTAACGTACATAAACCATCAAAATTCCCCGACAACGGTGCCAAAATTTGGTACTTCTATCGCCTACAACCAAATTCAAAAGAAATCACTTCCGTTAATACAATTTAATGTAGTAGAGGTAAGTGGATATCGTTCCCACGAGGAATTTTTAACGGTAAAGGTTAGCGAATTTAAAACTAAAACAAAGTAACGAAAAGAGGGGGTTGTTTTCAATTCACGAAATTTAAGAAATAGATAACAAAAATCTGAATTTAACAAAAGTGATTGGATCTGAAAATTTAATGGAAAAATCTTAGTTTCGGGTCACCGATGTTATCACGCTAAAATGGATCCTCGATATAAAATTTCAATCATTAATAAACATTCAATGGGGGTATTTTCTCTTAAGTGTAAATGATTAGAAACATGTATCATAAGCATTCTTATCAACCAATAACCTAGATACGATCGTAAGTTCAATTGATTGATAGCATTAAGAATAAAGAAACCAATGAATAAGATAATACATGTAGACATGCAATTAATCTAGCTGAATGTCTTCTTAGAATTTCCAACTCTAACGTAAAGAAGGTAATCTTAATTGCTACTTGTGATTAATAAAATTGAATGTAATATTTTATTAATCTAGCTGTTGAACGAATCAATCCCGAGTTTATCATAACATACAACTTAACAGATAGATTATCGGTGAACAAATCAGGCAATACATACACAAATTATTCAATAAAAATATGATCTTTTCGTATGATAATGCAGGACCAAAAGAATTTATACTATGAATGTGAATGTATGATTTTCGTCCATGTCGAAATTCCAAAGTGATATATGTATTAGTGAATATATGTACAATATCAAATGACTTATGGCAATAGATTATCGGTGAACGAATCAGGCGACATATATGCAAATTATTCATTAAAAATATGATCTTTTCGTATAATAATGTAGGAACAAAAGAATTTATAGTATGAATGTGAATGTGTGATTTTCGTCCATGTGGAAATTCCAAAATGATACCAACTATGTGGAAGATTTTGCTAATATGATATGTTGCATTGGTGATGTATATAATGCGTAATGCCGTTGTATTCAAACACAGGAAGAAAAAGTCAAGTTAGTGAATTAAAAATGCTACGGTGTTCGGTGGTTCTAACGGGACTAAAGGCCAACAAAGTTTAAAAGAGAAAAACTAAAATATAAATCGTTGAAATCTTATCCAAAGGGTGTTGATTAGGTAAAAGGAGTGGAAAACATTTTAACAGTTGACATTCTTTAGAATTCGACTCGAAGAATGAGGAAAAGTAAATGCAACTAACAAAATAAATCTTTTTGAGTTTTCAAGTATTATTTTATACCATATGCGTCATAGTGCAGGAGCCAGGAAGTGACGTACAAATGTATAAAATCAGTCCGGCTTTTGTTGACTTTAATGGGAATGAAAGAATTGATTATTTCCATTTACCATGTGGCTGAGAAAAATCAACATCATGATTGCTGCCAGCCGCCAAAACTCGTCCTACACATCATCTGTAAGCGGCCTATTTAATATTTATTCCTATAAATAGAACACCACCTTGCTTATCACAATCATCCGGAATAACCAGCAACCAAGTTAAACATAGAGATCAATCAATGGCTTCTCTGAGTTATTCGCCATTTGTGTTTCTTCTATTCCTCTTCTCATTCCCTTACATAATTGATTCAGCTCGCCTCCATCACTACCCAGCTCATACCAACTTCCTTCAATGCCTTTCCCAAAATTCGGAAG
>JAOQML010012085.1:0-12222 GCA_027568935.1 Erythroxylum urbanii | reverse complement strand
AACCACTATCAATAGCAATGGTAATCATTCATTCCTCTTAACTAATCATCATAATTATAATGATTATATCCATTTCATTCATTCCTCTTAATTAATCATCATAATTATAATGATTATATCCATTCTCATTCTCCACTATATATATTCTCATTCCTATTACCATTCTCCTGTGTGAACCAACCGCCCTCTCAATTCTTTGCCAATTAGGGCTAGGAAAATACAAATATTTTAGAGACAATTCGATACTGCTACAGTTGTTCGATCCATTGATGTTTTGTAAAAAGGGTCATTCCCTCATCTGCGAATCTATTAGCAATTAGATTGCCTAGAAATAAGCTTGTTTATTAAAATACACACTCACTTTATTGATCACTTCTCACTACACAACTCATTGGAATTGGGAATTCTACAAAAATTTTGCACACTACACAACCTCTCTATTTCACTTCCCTTCTTGATTTTTGTGCAATACAAAGTAATGGCCAAATGTTTATATATATACGGAGTTCTATAAGGTGAAGTTGTCCACCGACTATATGGATAGCTTTAATGAAGCTGTGCAGCTCCACCGACTATCAATTATATAGACAACTTTAATGAAGCTTTCCAAAGGTAGTAAAAGCCAACTTGGCTTGTTTATTTTGACCAGTCAACTACAAAGCCAAGTTTAACTTTCTAGTATCCTTCCTTAAACTTGGTTTGGACATTACAAGCATCTTTTTTTGCTTTAAAAATAATTCAACCTTCAATGGTTTTATAAAATACAGTACTTGACAACGATCTCTTTATCTTTGATGAAGTCTTAAATATAATGATGTCTGATATCAATGTGTTTGTTGTGACCGTGAAAAACTAGATTCTTTGTTAAAGCAATTGTTGATTTATTATCACAAAATATCTTTGAACGAGCATCTTGTTGATGCTGTGGCTCGCTTAGCATCTTCTGCAACCAAACTGCTTGAGTAGTATAACTTGTAGTTGCTATATACTTTTATCGCTGCTGTTGAAAACCGTTGAAAGGGCAACTATTTGTTGTTTCTTAAAGGACTAAGAAAATACACCTGAACCAAGATGAAGCGCATAACCCGAAGTGTTTTTTTTCGTTTTAGTGTCACCTCCCCAATCACTATTTGTATATCTAACTAGCTCTGTCTTGATAGCATATGAATAATATATGCCTTCATCAATTGTTCCTTTAATGTATATCAAAATTCTCTTTGTAGCTTGCCAATGAGATTGTCTTGGAGAATCCATAAACCTGCTTATAAATCCAACTCCAAAAACAAGGTCAGGTCTTATTGTTGTCAAGTATCTCAGGCTTCCAACCAATTTTCTAAAATTAGTTGAATTGACAAGGTTACCACCAGTTTCTTTTTCAAGCTTCAATCTTTTTTCTACTAGTGTCAATATCAGTATATAGGCTTCCATCTTGAACTTCTTTGAAACATTTGCTGGATATTTCTTTTGTGAAATAAAAATTCCTTCATTTGTTTGCTTCACTTCTATGCCCAGAAAATAGGACATTAGGCCTATATCTATCATCTCAAATTGTGTAGTCATGTTTTCTCTGAATTCAGCTACCAATTTGGAGTTGTTACTAGTGAAGATTAAGTTGTCCATGTATAAACAAACAATAATGATCTCTCCATTTTTGTTGGTCTTGACATATAATGCATGTTCGTACAAGTTCCTGTGAAATCCTTTGCCAATGAAGTATGTGTCAATACATCTATACCATGCTCTAGGTACCTACTTCAATCCATATAAAGCTTTCTTCAATTTATAGACCTTGTCTTCTCCTCCTTCTTTTAGATAACCTGATGGTTCCTCTATGTAAACTTCTTCTTCAAGTACACCATTCAAGAAGGCAGACTTGACATCCATTGAAACATTTTCCATTGCTTTTGGGCAGTAAGAGAAAGAATCATGTGTACCATGTCCAATCTAGCAGCTGGAGCAATTACTTCAAAGCAATCAATTCCTGGTTTTTGTTTATACCCTTTTGTCACTAATCGTGCCTTGAAACATTATGTCTCTCCATTTGGCTTAAACTTTGTCTCATACACCCATTTAACACCGATAGGATTTTTTCCATTTAGAAGCGCAGATAACTCCCATGTATTATTCTTTTCAATTGCTTGAATCTCTTTATTTATCGCTTTAATCCAACGATCATCATTAGCTGCTTCTTCATATATCATATGATTACAATCAGCAAATAAGGTATAGTAAGTAACATCTTCCTCCCTATCATCAAGATCATCATCTCTACCAACTTCAAAATCTTGTAAGTGGGCAGGCAGACATTGATCTCGTTGTGGATATCTATGAGATGGTGTATCAAATGTTGTTTCACCTGAACCTACAATGCTTGCTGGTGGCTCATTAACTTTATTATCTCGCTCTACTTCTTCATTTATAATTACTGGTACAAGCAACAACTCTTTTTCTTTTTCTGACCAATCCCGCACTCCATCTTCATCAAAGATAACATCGCGACTAACAATTATCTTTTGGATTTTTGGGTTGTATAACTTACAGCCTTTAGTTTCTTCATTATACCAAAAATAAATGCATTTTTCTGTCTTGTCATTCAACTTCTTCTTTAGTTCATTTGGAACATGTGCATAAGCAATGCAATCAAAGACTTCCAAGTGACTAAGATTAGGTTTTTGCCCACTACAAGCTTCTTATAGAGTTTTTATCACGTACACTTTTGATAGGACATCTATTCAAGATGTAGACTGCACAAGCCACTGCTTCAGCCCAAAAGCTCTTAAGTAATTTCTTACAATGTAGCATGCTATTTACCATATCCATAATATTTATGTTCTTTCTTTCTGCCATTCCATTTTGTTGAGGATTTTATCTTGCAGCTACTTGGTGCTTAACACCATAGTTCCTCAAGAAATCATCATAGATAATATACCACGTTCTCCTATTAGCTTTTAAGGTTTTTAGAGTAAAACCACTTCATCTTTCAACATATGCCATAAAACTCTTAAGCGTATCACAAGCATCAAATTTATTTTTAAGGAAATAAACCCATGTCTTTCTATTAAAGTCATCAATGAAAGTAATAAAGTATTTGTTACCTCCATTGGATGGGACATCTATATAGCTTAAATCAGAGTGCACCAGCTCAAGTGATTTTGTAGCTTTCCATACAAGTCCTTTAGGAAAAGGATCACGATGCTTTTTTCCTACCACACAGTTTTCACATAGTTATTTAGGAACTTGGATAACAGGCAAGCCTGTAACCCATTTTTTATTGTAAGGAACTTGATGCTTTCGAAGTTGAAATGCCCAAGTCGTATATGCACGAGCCAATTATCATCAACAATTGTGGTATTACAGCATAAAGCAACATCATACTTTATATTCATCGAAAATAGTTAATTTCTTAACATGTTTATCTTTGCTATTAGGCCCATATCCACAGCATTTATGGTGCAACCTCTCTTATTGAAGTGAAAATCATAGCCTTTCATAGCTACTTGTCCCACTCTTCAGATATTTTGGCATATATCAGTTGCATAAAATACATCAGATATATAATTTAAAGATCCATTACTCAATCTGATTACAATCTTTCCTTTTCCCACGACTTTAAGTTTTGTATTGTCACCAAGCTTAATAGTGGTTTGGAAGCTTTCATCTAAGTCAAAAAATAATTCTTTCTTCCCATTTAGATGATAATTGCAGCTTGTATCTAAGAACGACTGATAGTCATTCTTATCAAAAATTGTATGACTGGTTATAAGAATTGTCTACATATTATCTTCTCTTTTTGCAACTCGAGCACGACTCTCTCTAATATTCAATTATTTGGCACGACATTCTCGACTATAGTGACCATACTTATTACAGTTATAGTACTGAATATGATATTTGCATTTAGACTGAAAGTGTCTGAACTTCTTGCATTTATGACATTGAATATTAGAATTATTTTGAAAAGAGTCATTACCTCTTATATCTTGGCTTGAGTTAGTTCGAAAAATCCTTCCTCTTCCTTTGAAATTCTGATTTTTTTTATTTTGATTCACCCTTCTATGCACTGGTTGTTTATTTCTCACATTTTCTTGAGCTTTTAATGCTTGCTCAATTATGTCACTTGACCTTTCATTCATCTGCATTTCATATGACTCCAAAGATGTTTGCAAATCATTCAACGTCATTGCGCTAAGATCTTTTGACTCTTCAATAGCTGCTTCCATGTAATCAAATCGAGTTATGAATGTATGCATAATTTTACCATGAATTCTTTTTTTTGTTCTGATATCATAATTGTTCTTCAAATCATTGACTAATTTATCCATTCGTGAAAAATAATCACGAATACTTTCATCCTTGCCTTGTTCCATTAGCTCGAATTATCGCTTTAGGCCCTGCAATCTTGTTCGTTTGATTGAATCAGCACCTTCATATGTCTTGATAAAAATTTTCCAAGCTACCTTTGCTGCTTTAGTATGGAAAATTTCTTAAGAACAAGCAGCTCCACGGATTGACAGATTAAAAAAAAACTCTCTCATTTAGTAAATGATCTTTCTGTACTTATTTTTGATCTGCTTTCCCTTTCTCTTCTTTTGTTTGTTCAACAAAACCTTTCTCTTCTATTTCTCCATAACCACTGGTCTTTAAACATAGCTCCATCAAGTGTTTCCACATAGCAAAATTTAATGTACCATCAAACTTGAAGATAACTATTTGTACTTGTGGAACCTAATTTGCAATCGAACTTGCTACCATCTTGATACAAACTAGCTCTGATACCAGATGGTGGTGATTAGATTGCCTAAAAATAAAATTGTTTATCCAAATACGTACGCACTTTATTGATCACTTCCCACTACACAACTCGTTGGAGTTGAGAATTTTACAAAGATTTCACAGACTACACAACCTCTCTTTTTCACCTTTCTTCTTAATTTTTGTACAATAAAAATAATGGCCATATATATACAGAGTTCTATAAGGATAGCTTATATGGATAGCTTTAATGAAGCTATCCACCTCCATCGACTATCAACTGTATGGACAACTTCAATGAAGCTGCCCAAAGGTAGTAAAAGCCAATTTGGTTTGTTTATTTTAACCAGTCAACTACAAAGCCAAGTTTAACTTTTTAACATAATTAAGGCTTAAATTCTTTTCCAATTAGGGCTGGGAAAATAGAGATATTCTACAGATGATTATCTTCTTATTTTGTAACCAACAAGCCAAAGGTGAGAAATTTCAATATGGGTGTATCTCTTTTTACTCAAGCTTCCTTTAAGCGTTGTTCCATATTTGCTAGGTCAAGCAGCTTGTGGATCTCACAAAAGTTCTACATGCAGGATCTAGCTTAGTCTAGGTAGAAGCTAAAGCTCAAATATTCTTCTCATATAAGCATTTTTTATTTGCCAATATAAAAGTTGTTCCTTTACCTTCTATAAAATTGTTTGTATCGCTGCATCTTTAGAACGTTCCTTGTTTTGGAACTTCCACTAGTTCCTCTCTATCCATATTGATATGATTTAAACTGTGTATAATGGGATTTTGACCTTTGAGATGAAATAGTTGTTATCAAATTGCAAGAATTCTAATAGTCGAACAAGAAGATGAATAGAGAGAGAAAAGAGCATAAGAGAAAATAGTTAGTTTCGTTATTCTATAAGTGGAATAGAAAATTTATCTTTAGTGGTGTAGTGATTAAGAGCCCTATAATCAACACATAACCTTTATGAGTTGTCTTTTTTTTAACTAATATCACTGGTGATGAAAAGGGGCTGACACTTTCTTGAATGATCCCTTATTTTAACATACCCTACACTGATTCTTTAATGGCTCTTTTTAATACTCCCATTTATTGATATGGTCTCTTATTCACAGCCTCAAACCCTTCTTTCAGTAATATGTGATGATCATGCTTCCTCTTTGGTGGCAATCCTATTGGTTCTTCAAAGACATATTGTTGTAAAAATTTATATTGTAATTTTGAGTCCTCTGACATTTCCAGCTTACTTGCACTCATCTAAGCCATCTTCAGTATTGCTCAATTAAGTGAATGCCCTATTTTTTCGATTATTCTTGACTCAACAATAAAAATTGGCGTACAATAATCATATATGTTTTTTCTTTTTATTTGCTTGCTTACTTGTCATCCATCTATTTTTGTCTTTTAAACTAGCACACAATATCACTAGTTTACCCCTTCAATTAAACAACATAGTGCCTTATTTAAAATTGAACACCACATCATTTAAAGTGACTAACCATTATACCTCCAATATTGTGTAATTTGCTCCAATATTAGAACGAAAAGAATAACCATTAATCATGTATAGCATATTCCTTTAAACTTGAGTACACTAAAATTTTAATCCTCCACCACTATAATCATCATCAGTTTAATATTATTTATGTTTCCCTCTCCTTTTTTAACCAACGACTCATCAATAACATCGTGTGTACTTCCTCCATCTATCAATATGTGTACTATTTTTCCATTAAAAATGCCCTTCACTTTCATCTACTTATACTGTACCTCGCTCATACTTATCATAGCCTGCATTGATATGACATGAGAAAAGTTTATAACTTCTTCATCCTCCTGCACATCTTCATCATTTTCTTGCTCTACATAAATCTGGAATTGACATTTTTTGCATTTATGTTTGGGAGTAAATTTATCATCACACTAAAGAACATAAACCTTTGGCTCTACATTCATCAATCTCTTTGCTACTAGTAGCCTTTGTATTTTTAACTTTAGAATTCATCACTGCTGGCTTGGGTAATTTTTGTTAACAATAGTACCTCCTCCTTTTGATGTCTGCAAGCTTCTCCATTATCTTCTATGTGCTCCCATACAATGTTGGAATACTAGTTCTTATTTCTTGATTGCTTCATACACTTATTGCAAGGTTCTAGGATTGAACAACTAAACTGGATATTTTATTTCCAGTTTTAACCCTTTCAAAAGCAGACTCACTAAATAAGTTTCTAGCATAACCAATTTGTGTGATAGAAAATTGTGGAAAAGAATACTTGTATATTATATATTCTTTGAATAGATAGTATACAATATTTAAATTACAAAAGATAAAATAGGAAACTATATCAGATCTGCTCATAATCCTATACAACATGATAGGACAAAGCATATTGAAATTGATAGACATTTCACTAAAAAAAATTGGAAGAAGGGTTAGCATATATGTCTTATGTTCCAATAGAACATCAAGTAGTTGATGTTCTAACGAAAGGGGCTGAACAATTTGAGTTTTTATGATCTTGTATTCAAGCTGGGAATGGAAGACATCTATTCCTCATCTTGAGGGGGGTGTTGAGATATACATTAGCTGCAAATAGATTAAAAGAATAAGTTTTAAATCCCTTAATTTAAAGGATTTAGTTAGATAGTCTATCTGATCTATTGTTAGATAGTTAGTTAGATAGTTAGTTAGATAGTCAGACATCAAAAGGATTATGAGCAATATCGATGGCTGACTTATTGTCACAATAAAGTTTCATAGGGCAGTCCTATTTGACTTTCAAATCATCTAGAATAATTTCTTGCTCCTCTACTTTACCAAATTATCTCCACGAAAAGTGCAACACCCTATAACAGATCTTCTATCCATTAGAGAACTTACATAATGAGTGTCGGGGTAAGCTTCTAGAGCAAGAGTATTGTTTTCTTTGAACAACATTCCTTTCCTTGGATTGCCTTTCAAGTAATGTAGCACTGTATAAGTAGTTTAAAGATGAGGTTCTTTTGGATCATGCATGAATTGACAGATTACACTCACCAAGTAAGCTATGTATGGCTGAGTGTGAGTAAGATATATAAGTTGGCTAACCAAATTTTGATATATCCTTTTATCAACAGCTGGTTCTTCTTTATCTTCTCCCAACTTATAGTTTGGATCAATAGGTGTAAAGATTGGTTTACACCCAATCTTCCCTGTTTTTTCCAATAAATTAGTCACATACTTTTGTTAGGATATGAACATCCCTTGTGTGGAATATGCAACCTCAATACTGAGGAAGTACTTTAGTTTCCCCAGTTCCTTTATCTCAAACTCTTTTAATAGTCTTTGCTTCAATTCATGCTTCTCTTTCTCATCATTTCCAGTCACTATAATGTCATCTACATAAACTAGAAGAGCAGTAACTCCCTCTGTAGCTGAATGTTTAATGAAAAGAGAGTGGTCACCTTTGCTTTGTCTATACCCAGGATCCCTCATGACTTTCGAAAATCTCCCAAACTATTCTCTAGGAGATTGTTTTAACCCATAAAGGGCCTTCCTCAACTTGCATACTTTATTAATAATGACTGCCTCAAATCCTGGTGGGATGTTTATATGGATTTCTTCATCTAGGTCTCCATAGAGAATTGCATTCTTAAAATCATATTATAGGAGTTGCCAATTACAATATGTAGTTAATGATAACAAAATTCTCACAGTATTCATTTTTGCATCTGGAGAAAAAGTCTCCTGATAGTTAATCCTGTAAGTCTGTGTGTACCCTATGGCCACTAATCTGGCTTTATATCTCTTAAGAGATCCATCAACCTTGTATTTTAGTGTGAAAATCCACTTACAGTGAACAATATTTTTTCCTTTTGGTTTATCAACAATCTCCCATGTTCTATTCTTTTCTAATGCACTCATCTCCTCCCTCATACATCCCTCCATTCCCTTTTTGACAATGCCTCAAAAATTATGTTAGGGATAGTAATGGTATTTAAACTCAAAATGAAATTTTGATAGGCTGGTGATAGATGCTTAAGAGAGACATAGTGGGATAGAAGATAAAGTAGTCGCTTAATGCATTCTCTTACACCTTTCCTAATAACACAGGTTTAAAAAATTGAGTATATAAAGGAGAGTCAGATCTTACCATAATTTCATTTCTAGAGTCTGAGTTGGATTCTTGGACCTATGATAGTTCTAAAACAACCTTTCTCCTTGTATACACTTGAGTATCATTGACTGGGACATGGGATGACCCATATTTAGTAGTATTATTAGGAAACTAAGATGTAATTGGTTCAGAAGGCTCAGTTGTTTCGACAATATGAGTTGGAGGAGAAGGAAGGCCAAGTGTTTTAAGTGGTTCGAAGGACTCATTAATGCTATCTTCTATTAGTGAAATCTCCTCCTAAAGAGAGGACTTGGAGAAAAAAAGGTGTATTTTCTATGAAGGTGACATCTGTAGAGATATAAAATTTTCTAAATGATGGATTGTAACACTTGTATCCCTTTTGAGCAGGTGGTAACCGAGGAAAACACATTTGATGCCTCAAGGGTCTAGTTTGTCTCTGTGTTGGCTGACATGAGCAAAGGCAATGCACCCAAATACTTTAGGTGTAAGGCAATGTGATGTTCTGAAGTGCGGATAGAAACTATTGAGAATGTTTATGGGACTTTGTTGGCTAACACATATGAGGGAAGTATATTTATCACATATGTGGCAGTAAGAATTGCCTCTCCCCAATAAGATTCAGGGACATTCCCTTGAAAGAATAGGGCTCGGGTGGTGTTGAGTAAGTGCCCATTTTTCCTTTTAGCTAAACCGTTTTGTTGAGGTGTGTTAACACACAATGAGTCATGTATAATGCCCTGTGATTGAAAGAAGGATGACAAAGTTTGGTTAAAGTAGTCTCCAGTATTGTCTGTACGAAAGCTTTTTATTTTAACCCCAAATTGATTTTGAATAATTGAATGAAACTTAGGTATAATAAGGCTAACATCATATTTTAGTTTAAAAAGAAAGAGCCATGTAACCCAAGTGTAATCATCAATTAAAGATATAAATCAACGAGCCCTAGAAACATTAGATGTAGTAGTGGGACCTCATATGTCACTATGAATCAAATGAAAATGATGAGAACTTCTTTTATTGTTGATAGGAAAAGATACTCGAGAATGTTTTTCCAATTCATAAACATCACAATGAAATTAATAAATATCTAATTCTTGGAACAAATGAGGGAACATAACCTTTAAAACCCTAAAAGATGGATGACCTAGGCGCAAATGATACAGCCAAATGGCATCTTTATTTGAGGAACTAAGAAATGACAAAGACAAGTTGCTTCTAATTTTTTTAGGAAATTCAAGGTGGTAAAGAAGACCGCTTCTTTCCTTAACAAGTCCAATCCTCCTCCCCGAGACCTAATCCCAAAAAACAAAATAAAAAGGAAAGAAAGTATCATAACATTTAAGATTATGGGTAAGTAATTGTGTGGAAAGAAGGTTAGCTGACAATTTTGGTAGATGGAGGACTTTTTTAAGAATAAGGGTAGGCATGATGTGTACATCTCCAAACCCTACAATAGTAGCTAAAAAGCCATTGGCCACTACAGTCTTTCTGTTACTTAGGCATGTGGTATAGGTATGGAAGAGTTGAGATGTGGGTGTCATAAGGTCTGTGGCACCAGAGTCTATTATCCATGAGTTAGTATAAGAAGTTTTTTAGGTAATCAAAGCAGTCATGCAAAAAGGAAATAGAGGTTTACCTGAAATAGCCAAAGAGCAACTTTTAGAAAGCTGTTCAATAAACCCCAATAAGCTTCTCAACTTTTCAATTTCTTTACTATTAAACCACCTGTTGTTGAATTTTCCTCAGCTTTGGGTTGTTTTGCCATAAGTGTTTGAGACTTCTACTGTCCCCCACAGTTTTCTAATTCTCAGTTTGGTGGCTTACCATGCAGTTTCCAATAAGTTTCCTTTGTGTGCCTCTACTTCTTGTAGTAAGTGTACTAGAGGTTGTCCTTATTCTCCTTCCCATGGTTTTCTCCACCAAGATTTTTGGACAGATTACTACTTCCTTTTATTTGATGATCTGTTTTTGCTACTAAGGCTACTAAGGCTGACCCATCCATAGTTTGTGGTTTAAGCATAACACTCCTTCAACTTTCTTCTACTAGAATCAATAAAATTATCTCCACTAGAGACGATGTGTCCTCTTTACCAAGGATTTGGATCCTAACTTAATCGAATTTAGGATTCAATCCGGCCAAAAAATCATAGACACTATCTTTTCCAATGAAGTTCTTCAAAATGGTAGCATCGTCAGGGCATTTTATCTCAAAAACACGGTAATGGTCAAGTTCGTGCTGTAGATTCTGCAACAAGTTTGCATACTCAGTGACATATTTATCTCCTTACTTAGTTGCTGCAGTTTTGACCTTGATCTTGTACACTTAAGCAGCATCATGAGTCTTCAAGTATGTGTGACGAATGTAATCCCAAATCTCTTTTACAGTGACCAAAAATATACATGTGTCATTGACCATGGGATCCATGGAATCCCACAACCAGGACATTATCATGGAATACTCCTCATCCCATGCTTTAAATGTTGGGTTTTCCTTTGTCGATCCTATTCCAAGAAGGTGACTAAGCTTCCCTTTTCCTTTGAGATATATGCAAACAAATTGAGACCATTTAAAGTAGTTCTTCCCATTAAGCCTTTAGGAAGCCTAAATATTTTGCAAATCTCCAATTTTTTTGATTAGAACTGAATTCTTCTGAAGGGTTAAAAGTAGAATTTTGGGAGGTTGACATAATGAAGAAGGAAAAAAATGTAGCAATTAAAGCTGTTTGAATAAGAATCAAAGAGGAAACCTTTCCCGATAGGTGCTCTCGCTTGATTCTGTGATTTCGTCGTGGCAAATCCCAAAAGTTTGCCATGGCGAGCTTTTCCAAAGAGGTGCTCTCGCTTGATTCTGTGACTTCGCCGAGACAAACTTTTCCTGACGGGCCCTTGTACATGATCCCTTACTCGATCCTCTGGTAAGATAGCTTCATAATAAGTACCAAGACCCGAGCGCTAACATTCTTATGGTATCAGAGAGCGAGTTAGACTCCGAAAATGGGGCTAACATTCTTATGGTATTAGAGAGCGAGTTAGACTCTGGAAACGGGGTCTAACATTCTTATGGTATCAGAGAGTGAGTTAGGCTCTAGAAATGGGAACTAACATTCTTATGGTATTAGAGCACGAGTTAGATTCCGGAAACAGGGTCTAACATTCTTATGGTATCAGAGCATGAGTTAGACTTTAGAAACGGGGTCTAACAATTTTTTTTTTACAATTATATTACATATATAGAATTTAACATAAACATCAAATATAAGTAAGATTAAAAGAAAGAGAAAAAACAAAAACCTGGAACGAAATTCAATCGTGTACAGGAGAAAACTTGCAATAACTGACTGACCT